>CM034299.1:7058610-7221928 GCA_019925795.1 Dendrobium chrysotoxum | reverse complement strand
CCTCTTTCTCTCTTAAGTTATCTCCCTCCTTCCTTTTTCTCACTCTCTCTCTCTCAAAATATATATATATCTCCCTCTCTCCCACACACACTTAGTCACCCTTTCTTGCTTTCTTGGGATCTACCTCCCTCCCTTTCTCTGTCCCTCTCCCACCCTTTCTCTCTTTCCCTATTCTCTCTATCTCCATCTCTCATGCTCCTCTCCCTTTCTCTCTTATCCTCCCTTTCCCCATCTCTTCTAAAATATCTCTCTTTATCTCTATCGTTTTATCTCTCACCCTCTCTCTTGCTTATTTATCTCACTCACTCTCTCTCTGTCTCTCTCTCTCCCTCTTTCACTCTATATATCTTAAAACACACTTTTCTCTCTTATTTCCACTCCCTCTACCTCTGCCTCTCTCACTTTCTTTTTCTATTTTTTATTATCTACCTCTCTCTGTATACCTGTAACATTATGTATCTCTATCACTCACTCCCTCTCTTCATTTTCTCTCTCTCACTCTCTCAAGTTTCATGAAATAGATTTTTTTACTACCTTTCTATCTAAATACTTGTCTGTCTCTATCCTCTCTCACTCTCTTTCCCTCTATTTTTCTCACACTCCCTCTCACCTTCTTTCTCTCCATCTCTCCATCATTCTCTCTCTACCACTTTATATCTCTCTACCACTTTCTCGCTTCTCTTTTTCACTTACTCTCGCTTTCTATCTCCCCCACCTTCTCGCTCTATCTATCTCTCTCTATATCTCTCAATTGCTCTACCTTATCAAAAATATGTCTCTCTAGCTTTATCTCCCTCTATCTTCCTTTACCTTAGCCTCTCTCTCAATCTATTTCCATTCTTAATCTATCACCCTTTTTATCAACTCTTTCCCACTCTCTATCTCTCTCACTCTTTATCTCTCCCTCACTTGTACTCTCACATTGTCTCTCTCCCTCTCCCTCCCCCTCTCTCTTGCTCTCTATCTTTCTCACTCTCTTGCTCTCTATATATCTCCCTCTAACTTCCTCTCTCTCATTCTCTCCTCATTTTTCCCTCTCATTCTTTCTCCCCCTATTGGTGTTAAGCTTTCGTGACACAGAAATTGCACTCCCTTTCCATCTATATACTTATCTGACTCTATCTCTCTTGCTCTTTTCTCTCTACCCCTCTGTCTCCTTCTATCTCATTCTCTTTCCATCTTCTCTCTATCACTCTCTCAATCTCTCACTCTCTATTTCCCTCTCTCTCCCTCGCTTTATCAGTCTCCCTCCCCTCTCAAACTCTCTCTCCCCCACCCTCTCTCTCTCTCTCTCACACACACACAAACACACACACACACACACACACACACACAGATATATATATCGGGTCTCTCTACTCTCTTTGCCACTCTCACTCTCTCTATCATTCCCTATCATCTCTCTATCACCATTTCTATCTTGCTCTCTCAACTCACTCTCTCTACGTTGCTCTATCACTCCCTCTCTCTCTCTCCCTTCTCCTATCTTGCCCTCTCACTCTCTCCCATTCTTTTCTATCTTGCTCTCTTACTCTCACTCTGTCTTCCTCACTCTTCTACCTCTATTACTATCTTTACCTTTTTCTCTCCCTCTCTTTCTCTCTCTTATACCCTCTCTCTCATTTCTCTCCCCTCCCCTATCTCGCTTGCCCTCTCACTCTATCTATCTCTCTCTCCCTTTCTCTATTGCGCTCTCTCTACCTCTCTTTTGTGCTCTCTCATTATCACTCTCCCTTCCTCTCTCCCACTCTCTCACTCCCTCTCCCTCTCTATCTCTCTCTCTTACTCTCTCTCACCCTCTCTCTAAAAATACTTATATCGCTCCCTCTCTCTTACTCTCAGCTCTATATCACTCTTGCTTCTCTCTCCTTCTCTCTACTTTCTCTTACACTCTCTCTGACCAACTCTCTCTCTTCACTTTTTTTCTACCTTACTCCTATTCGCCCTCTCTCTCTCTCTTTTTATCTCTATCTCTCTATCTCTCCATCTTCTTCTCCACCTCTCCCACTTTCTCTATCTTTCTATATATCTCGATCTCTATTCATCCTTCCCTCACGTTCTTTCTCTCAAGGTCTCTCGCTATCCCTCTTCCTCTTTGTGACTCAATCTCTCTATCTCACTCTTTTTTTCTCACGCTCACTCATTCTCTCTCGTTATATCAATCTCTCTAAAAGTACATATCTGTCTCTCACACACACTCTCGCTCCCTCCTTATATACTCTCTATCTTCCATGCATACTTTCTTTATCTCTATCTCTCTACCTCTCTCTAACTCAGTCTCTCCATCATTCTCTATGTCAATATATCATTATCTCTCTCCCTCTCTCTTACATCTTCATCTATACTCTCCTCCCTATTTCATTCTCTCTACCTCTCTCTCCCTCCCTTTGTATCTATCTTTATCACTCTCTCTCCCTTTCTCACAGTCTCTCCATCTTAAATAGATGTGTACTCCCTTTCTCTCTGTGTACTTCACTCTCACTCTTTTACTCACTCACTCTCACCCTCATTTCCCTCCCTCTCTCTATCAAGCACTCTATCTCCTTCTCTTCTCCCTCCTCTCTCTCTCTCTCTATATGTATATATATCACTCTCTCCCTCTTCTCTTTCTCACTCTCTCTATCTAACACATACTCTCTCTTCCTCTCTCTCTCTCACTCTCACCCTCTCCTCAACTCTCTCTCTCTCTCTCTCTCATTATTTCCGTTCCTTCCTCCCACCCTTTCTCTTCGCTCTCTCCCTCCTTTTTTTATTTTTTGCTCTTCCTCTCTTATACTCCCTCTTAGTTTCACCCTCTCTCTCCATCATTCTCACTCTATCGCTCCCTCTCACCCACTATCTCCTCTTACTCTCTCTAGCTTCTAACAAATTGAAGTTGTACTACCCCTCCCCTATGTCCCTCTCTCTCTCTCTCTCACTCACTCTCTCTCTATCTCTCTCATTCTTTCTCCCTCCCTCTCTCCCTTCTCACTCTCTATATCTAGCTCTCCCTCTCACCCTCTCTCGCTCTCCATACATAATTATATATCTCACTCTCTTCTCTCTCAATTCTCTCTCTTACTCACTCTCTCTTACTATTTATCTCTCTATCTCCTCTCTCTCTAGCTCTCTCTCTCTCAAACACATTCACTCTCTCACATTCTCTCTCCCTCTCTCTCTCTCTCTCTCACTCACTCTTTCTCTCTCTCACTTTACATGTGTCCCCCTCTCCTTTCCTCTCTCTTATACTTGTTGCATATCTGGGCTCAAGTCTTATGATTTTGATGATAACAAATATTATTGTTTTTATTTACTATGCTATCTCCTAATAATTAAAGTTAATTGCATATCTGTTTTCTCTGTTGAATACTAACATGTCAAGTCCACAAGCTCATTCTCAAGCCAGCTCAAGATCGGGTAGACTAAGACTGAGTCAAGTCTGTAATTTTAAATTCAAATGCATTTTTTATCTTTTCTTGAGCCAATTGTAATACGGTGGATCCTAAAGCTAAGTAACTTTGTACACACACTCAAGGGAGTGAGTAAAGGGAGGTAGAGAAAATAATTTTTTGTGACCAAATCGTACAGGACGATTTTTTGATCGTCCTGGACGATCTATTCAGCTCACAACCCTAATTAGGGCATCTGGGTCTAGTAAACCTGATTAAGTAAATCATCATGGATGATACTTCCATCGTCTTGGACGATATGCTTAAATCAAAATACCCAGCCGCCAAACTCATTTAGGTAGGATTTTATAACTTACAAAGTTGCACTAATCGTACAGGACGATCTTGATAGTCCTGGATGATTCGTTACAATTATGCCTAAATTGATCAGGAGATTAGGAGAATAATTAATGTTTGATTGATCGATCATATGTCCGGGACGATCGCAGAATCGTACCAGACAATTTCTTCTAAGTCTCCTGGACGTCCGGAACTATCTGCTGGACGATAATGCCTGATTTTGTACTAATCGTACAGGACGATCGCGACATTGTCCTAGACGATCAGTTATACTTATACATATCATCCCGATTTATCTCCTGGACGTCCCGCACTATCTATTGGACAATAATGCATGTTTTTGAACTCATCGTATAGGACGATGACCACATCGTCCTGGACAATCAGAACAAACTTTGCGTTCTAATCGTACAGGAAACCCAGATCATCCCAGCTGAAAGGGCTGATTTAGACTTCGTTTGGGACGATTTTTTATTGCTTCTTAAAACAAAGTTTTAGTACAAAAAAATTAATTTTTGTACTGAAACTCTGTTTTAAGAAGCAATAAAAAAGCCGTCCCAAACAAAGCCTTAAACTAATTGTACAGGACAATCGACAGTTACTCCTGAACAATATTATCGGTAAGTTGAAATTTAGGGCACTTTTTGTGGCCTCTTATTTAAGTTTTCTTATTTGCTAATGTAAAAATCTTTTGCTATTTTTCCTAACCTAAGAGAGCTTGGAGAAGGAGAGTTTGGAAGAGAGGGAGAGGATCTTGTGAGGGGGAGTTTGTGAGAAAATTTTGGCCACTTTCTCTCTTCTCTATAACTCTCCCTCCCTCTCTCTATCACTCTCTCCCTCCCTCTCGTAAAGAGCCTAAGTGCACTAATAGGAATTTATAATGTATGACATCTAGATTACTAAAAATAAATAAACATACACAAGGTACACTCCAATAAAAGCACCTAGCATGTAAATCAAACCATCGACCTAGCATAGGCTAGAGTTGGTTGTCCTAGCAAACCATCTAAGTGTGTGTAGAAAGGTTGTGTAGCTTGGATAGTGTATTGGCTTTATTGATTTAGAGTTGTCTATAAATGAATTTATTTGTTCAAGACCTTTAAAGGATGGTTTGAATTTAAGTTTTAATGTTTTAGAGGTTTTAAATTTCTTTTATATATGTTTGATTATTTAGGTTATTTAAATTTTGGTTTTAGAGAATACAACATTCAACAACTTCTAAGTGATAGAAACTATTGAGTAGCAAGTCCTAGGCTCATATTTGTAACGCTATCTATCATCCAAAATTTGGGTAGATGGGTAGTATAGATTCTTTCATTTTAATTAAGTATTTTCCTCAAAGTTTTTTCAATCCAATACACATTTACCCTCCTAAAAGGAATCCAACATAAGGGTATAAAAAGCTGTAATGTTTATATGTTAAATTAATGATTATTATTTGAATTTAATTTATTACTTACTAATTTATTTAAATATTTTTTACAAATATTAGACCCCGAGATGAGTTCAATACCTTTGAGTTTACTAAATTTGAAGTTTTTTAAAATAACATTTAAGTTAACAAGTTTGGTGTATTTTATATATTAAGTTTACCCAAATGTTGACTTTTTTATTTGCAAAAAATTATGTAGTTTTTATATTTTTTTATAAATTCTAGACCCAGAGATGAGTTCAATACTTTTGAGTTTACTAAATTTGAATTTTTCTAGAATTAATTAAGAATTTTACAAGTTAGGTGTATTTTTTTATTTATTTAATTATTTATATGGGGCAGTTTCTTATTTTTATACCAAATTAACCCACCTAAAATCTTCTCCAAAAGTCAAAAATGACATGTAGGGATGATTTCAGGTGTTTAAAATTAATTGGGTAATTTTTATATATTTTTAAATATTTATTTTAATTATCTAATGAATTCCTTGATTTTTGAAATTAATTTTAATTTTGGATGAATCTTATAGGGCTTTACTTTTCCTCTATTGTGTTTTCAATTCTAAAAATTATGATGTATTATTTGTATTTTTAGATTGAAAATAAATTTATTATGAATTTTTAAAGATTCTAGGTCAATTATGTACATAAATCTTGAGTTCACTAAATGACAGATCAAATGGCTTCCAATTGCAGTGAAATTTGAAACATAAATAAATTAGTACATGTGTTTTAAACCCATGGACTCATCAAAGCCTTCTAATGTTGAAAAATCAATCACCAAACATAAATACATCTATAACTTTGTGATTTATTTTAGGTGTTAGAATCAATGAAATTGGGTGAAATCATGGTTAATTAACCCTTGCACATATCTAAATATACCACAAAAGAATGAAAATCTAATTCTAAGTGCATGGATTATGGATTTTCTAAGTTATGGGTCCCAAATGGGCGAAATTATTCTGTGCAGACGCCAAACGCATCCGGTGCCCAATGAAAAAGCGCCATGTCGCCCCCTACTCGGTACCGTGGCTCAATACTGCTCCGTACCGGATGACATGGTTGCATCTAATTCGCCTCTAGACAGTTAGCTGTGTCCGGTGTCCGCACAGAATAATCTCTCCCCAAATGGACCCATAAACTTGAAAATTCAAATCATAGAAAATTTGATCAAATCAAGATCTAAGAAAATTAGGGTAGGTCAAAAATATACCCTAATATAAACCATCCAGATTTTAGGTCAATTTGACCATTAGATCTTGAGAAATTCAAGAAAAATGGAAACAATCATCTCTAATTTTCTTAATATCCACTGGCAAAATATTTTGAATTTTTTTTAGAAAATAGTAGAGCTCAAGAGCTTTTCAACAAGCCCAAGGACACTCAATTTGAATGAAAAATAAATGTTCTATGATTTTTAGATATTATAATCATTTAGATAGATTTTGAATTCATTTTTTTATTTAAAACAGTGGCATCGCTGTTCCCGAAGATGACGTGTGTTGGGACAAACATCAGAACGAAACCGAGCGACACGGTTTCACTTATCCACGATGGAATCTTCGATCCAACGGTCAGAATCAAATCCCACGGCATGGATGGCCAAGATCACGCCACGTAACCTCCTGCGATTCCAATCAATGAGGGCTCAAAACCTTCAGCCGGTGTGTGGTATTATTTAGATGACGTGGCCCGTTCTGGGCCGTCTGATCGCGCGTTCTAGTGTTCATTATGTTTAAAATAAACTAAAATTTTTAAATGCTTATAACTTTTGATCCAACCATCAAAATTTTGATGGAATTTGAAATATAGGATCATGACGACCTGATATTTCAATCCATAGAGTTTTAAAGCTCTATGCATTGAATTCAGGAGACAATTGAGTTTAATCATATAACTTCAAATCAACATAACTACTAACATGTGGTTAGATTTTCTTGATCTTGGGCCTTATGGAAAGCTTCAGAGATCCTCTTCAACTTCCTGGAAGACTCCAAGAGCGGATAATGGTTGGATCAATAGATGGATTTGAATTATCCTTTTCTCTTTCTTTCTTTCTCTTTCTTATTGGTTAGGGAGATTTTTGCACTATGGAAGGGCTAAGGAGGCTTTGGGAGAGTTGTGGGGCTTGCTATGAGGCTAGGGAAACGAGTTGATTAACCCTTATTCAGATATTTGGGGGGCATTTATAGGAGAGAGAAATTTGACCGTCTAGATCTTGCCACCTAAGCCTAAGCTAGCAGCCATTTTAGCTAGGGATTGACCAATGGGAGCTAAGAGAAGGTTCTGAAGGGTTTGAAAACACATGGTTGTTTGTTGAGGGAGTTAGGCTTGAACCAATCAGTAGAGAGAGATTATTTTGGAAGTTGTTGCCACATCTGCAACCCATGTGGCATGAGATGGTTTTGGCATGTATAATGAAGCTTCTAGAGCCTGCCCTTGTGCTAGCTCAAGCCAATTTGGGCTATGTTGGGTTGGAGCTCCATTTAATGGGCTATGGTAGACTTGGTTTAATTAATACTTCTGACCCAGATCAAACTAGGGGTTCAAACTCTTGGGGTGTGTGTATGAGGTTACTACACACCTGTTGTAATAATTTTTAGAATTCATTTTGATAAGGGTGGTGATTTAAAGCACGAAAACCCTATTTTTAGCACTTTGTTCAACCCTATTGGTCAAACCATATGGGCCCAAGTTTTGGAAATTTTTTAGGGGACTCATGTTTATCTCATGATAGATGAGGCCAAAATTTAGAGTTTTATAATTTTAAAATGTATGGCATTTTTTGGTCAACCATGTTGACTTGGTCAGGTTTGACCAAGGGTCAAGGGTGGGTCCAACTCATTCCAAATGATATTTTAGACATGTTGGAGATGATCCCAAGGTTTGGTGAGGTCATCTAGTTCAAAATGCATGTTTAGAGGCTAGGAGCCTTTTGGTCAACCGAGGTTAACTTGGTCAACCAGGGTAGAACATGACTTGGGTTTGGGTTTAAATCATTCCAAATGGTGTATTGGACATGTTAAACTAGGTTCCATACAATGGCGATGTTTAAATGCATGGCATGCATGTGTAGGGTTCAATGTGATCCTTTTCATCAACTTAGATTGACTTGGTCAACTAGGGTTGATCAAGAGTTGGAACTTGATTCAATGCATTCTAAATGATGTTTAGGATTTGTTGGAGGTGGTCCAAAGGTTTAGTTGTGTCTCCATGCATGTAATGTAGTTTAAAGGGAGAAAGGGTAATTTTGTCAATATAGGTTTTTTTTGTTGACAATTGTTGACCAGGGCATGGGGTTTGGTCTAATGGATAACAAATAATATTTTGGATATGTTTGAAGAACGTTTGACTGAGCCATAATGAGGTTTAAGAAAAAAATAATTATCAAGGATTAAGTTTTTAGGGTTTTACGGTCAACCATGGCCAACCATGGTCAAGAAAGGTTCAATGTTAGCTCAATGCATCATATTTAGGTCAATAGTAATGTTCAATGAGTTTAGTGAAGTTTCCAAGGTTAAAATCACAAGATGTCATGTTTAGTAGCATAGACTATAAATATTTAAAGATTTTGTAACTTATGAAAATAGTTTGAATTTTGGGGGTTAGGGATCCTGAAATGCCTTCAAATTTATGTATTTGATCTTAGAGATATGCGTAATCAATATGCAGGTGATAGATCAGGAATTCAATGTCATTTGGTCAGGTTCTCCAAAGTAGATTATGGACCAGGGTTTTGGGTTTGGTTCTAACACTGATTTTTGGAGTTTTGAAATTTGCACTAGATTTGATCAATGAGTTTGATTTAGATTTGATTTAATCAATGATTTAGAAGATTTAGGATTCACAATGATTAGATTATTGACAATTAATAATTATTATTAGTGATCGAAGAACTGATCAGCTGATTATCACAAGGGACAATCAACTGATGGATTTAGGGTTTGATTTTGATTTAGGATTTGAATTAACCAATGAATATCAATGATTGAAGAAAATTTAGTTTTTACAATGATCATTTCACTAACAGTCATTTGGTGATTGTTAGGTAATAGATCAGATGATCAAGTGATAATTAGGAGTGATTGTCATATGATGATTTTGAAGTCAATGATTTGATCACTATGCCAGAGCACAGTGATGGGATGAATTTGAAGTTTGAAGTGTAATTCAATGATTTTGAGTGTGGACGTTAGATTTTTTTTATTTAAATCATTGACCTCACCCAAAAATGAGGTCAACAATGAAGAAGCAAGAGGTGAAGGATATGTGAATGTCAAATGCTTCTTCTTCCATAATCTATAAACTCTATTCCAAGATTCATGTCCATTTTTTTTAGTGAATAAGATAGATGCCAAAAGATGAATATACAAACTAAAAAACCATTAGATATTATATCAAAATGGATAATATATTATTACTGAAAGTTGGCATGAAAGAGAGTAAAATAATGATATCTTTGAGTTTACTATCCTTTGCAAGTCAATAAGGAAACACAAAGCAACCTTGCAAATCCATTTTGTCAAACAGGAAGAAACGAAAACCAGCCATCCCATATTCAAGCAAGGAAACTAAGAAAAAAATAATTTTTGTGGTCTTCTATTGATTCGGGAAAGTTAATTATATTAAGAACATATTTCATCGTTCTTGTTTATTCAAGAGAGTAATCCAAATGTAATATAATTTTAGCACATTATAGCATAAAGAGTATAATCTTTTTTCCCTTTTGAAATGAATTTCAATGCATGTTTTTCAAGTAACGTAACCAAATTGAAATTAATTTTAGCATTTTGCAGGAATGAGGAATAAAACCACATGTTTAAGTAAATTTCAGCATATCTTCTCTCAAGAAACATAATCAATCAGATATTAATTTCAACACAAGTAAACATTATTGCTCTTCCAAAGCATAAAATATAACTTTATCCCTCCACATAAAAAAAAATGATAACTCTCTAGATTTCATTTTAACTTTTTGGGAAGAGACTTTCAAGAACAATCTCTAAGAAAAAAATTCATTCAGAAAAGATCCGTTCAAGATAAACTTTCATTCGTCAAAAGTTTTCAAATAAGAGAGTATTCCATACAAATTTCATTTCAAGAGGAAGAAATATAGTCTTAGCCTTTTGTTTATATTTGAAGATTTAAAACTCAACATCCTTTAAGAAAATGAACAAACCTTTTTTCATCTTCCAAGAAGGAGAACTAACTAAACTTCCTAGGTTCATTAGGAAGAAGCGAAGAAGGGGAGGGCTGTTATGGCATGCAAGTAAGGGAGATGAAGAGGAATAAGAAGATACCTAGTCATGAGAGATACTTAGCTTGGATGATCCGCTACCTTTCTGTCTCTCTCTCTCTCTCCCTCTCTTGAAAGAACCACACACCTCAGTTAAGTGATCGAATGAATCCCCTTTCAAAACCGCCCAAACTAGCCCCCTTATTAAGCCCTAGTATCTTCTAATGAGAGGAGTAATTACCTTCCTTCCCTTCCCCTTTTAAAATGAATGATAACTATCTTGATTTCATTTTTAACTTTTAGGGAAGAGACTTTGAAGAACAATCTCTAGGAGAAATTTCCATTTAGAAAAGATCCTTTCAAGATTAACTTTCAGCCTTCGAATGTTTTCAAACAAGATATTTATTCCATACAAATTTCATTTCAGAGGAAGAAATATAGTCTTAGCCTCTACTTTAGATTTGAAAGATTTAAAACTCATCTTCCTTTTAGAAAATGAACAAACCATCTTTCATCTTCTAAGAAGGAGAACTAAATAAACTTCCTGGGTTTATTACGAAGAATGAGCAAGAGAGGAGAAGAGCGGGAGGGCTGCTTTGGCTTGCAAGCAAGGGAGATGAATAGGAAGAAGAAGATACCTACTCATGAGAGATTCTTGGCCCGAATGATTTGCTCCCTTTCCGTCTCTCTATCCCTCACTTGAACAAACTGCATGCCCTAGGTTTGTTCGCCCATCTCTGTTCATTTCTGCTTCTCTAGCCGTGTTAGTCAAGTGACCTAGCCGTGTTAGTCAAGTGACTGAATGAATCCCCTTTCAAAACTGCCCAAACCAGCCCCCTTATTAAGCCCTTGTATCTTCTAATAAGAGGGGTAATTATCATCCTACCATTCCCCCTTGATTCAAAATGAAAGGCTGAGATTTAAATGGGTTTTGAGGGTTAATTTTGTTAGATAAAACTGAATTAATTGATCAGATTTATTAGATTTATATTTGGGTTAATTGTTATAATTGATTCAAGCTAATAGACATCGATCTGATTTAAATTGGGTCGTGTTGCATTAAACTTAGTTGATCGAAGTCGATGAGATTTAAAATTTTATTTGTGTCGAGTCAAATTAACTTGACGACACTCGATTGAATTTATTTGATTAGAAACAAATTGCTTTTGATTAATTTAGGCTTGACTCGACTTAATTTAATAATTGATGATGGCATCGAATTTGAATTAGACTCAAATCGAGTCGAATCGATTCGACATAATTTAATTTTATTTATCTTATCAAATCGACTTCAGTTAGCCCAAATACAACTTGAATTGATTTTATAGGGACAACAACAATGATTATGAATTTGCATTTAAAAAAGAGGTCAACACTCAATATAAGTGCAATGGTAGACTTCACGCTTGTGTACATGTCGCGCAGGGGTTCTTTATATTCACACATTGATGCCAAGCTCTCATAGTTAACTAGAATCAATCTTTGATTTGGATTAAGACTTCCTATGAGTGTAAACTCCCATAGTTAATTACCCCTCGACACATGAAAAAGCACTCTCGATTTAGAAGATTTCTTAGGCTTGAATCTCAAGTATTGAAAAGTGTTTAATTTTGATTTAAATTAATGGTATGTTGAAGTGAATCGAGGTATAACCTATAAAACTCTTATCATTCTATAATATCCGATATATCAATGAACATAGTTGAATAGCAATAGAGGAGAAATGAGCCATAATGCCAATAGAACCAACTTAAGAACCATTGTTTATCCCCGCTCAAGTATCCCAAGCAGATAGAGTGAAAATATACACTTATGAGAAAGATGCTACACATGGTTTCAATTTGATGTTAATGACTTGGTTGTACAATTTCCAAGATAATTCAAAGGCATAGAGCATAGAAATTTGTGGTTCGAAGTATTGGACATAACTAATAAGAACACAAGCAAGACAATATTATCAATTGTTCACGAGCTTCAGATTGACCATGAAAAGCATGTCTTAAATGCCTGGGTTTTTAGTAAATAGTTTGTTCCCAAATGTAATTTAAGTTTGGGCTTATATCCTTTGAAAGGCCAAGGATTTGGCATAATGAGTTTGTAAGCATTGATTCAAACCAAATTAATTATGACTGTGTAATGTGACATAAGGTAATAATATTGGACCAATCATAAGAAGCCAAATAAGAAAAAAAAAACTAGGAAGAAGCATAGAACAAGAGCTCAAGCTAAATATAAATATTAAATGTTTCTAATTTTGAACTTTAATATTCATATATTCTATGTGTAAAAGACTTATCGGATTATGTTTGTCATTAAAAATACATCCATAAAATTTTAAAATTTGTGTTTTAAAATTTGTATTTTTTTAAATTTTGAATCTTTAATTTTAATTTTTTATATTAAATTTTAGCAAAATTATTATCAAAGTTAAATATAAAATTGATTATTTAAATTTCCATGGCCTCTACTCCTCCAATTGGAGTTACATCTATTGGCCAAGAGGAGCTTCCACCTCGTTAGCACTCTTTCATCAAACATCACCTCTAACCACCTCATTTTCTTTGAGTTTCTCTTATTTTCAAGGGTTCTAAGTGTTTCTAAATACTTTATGACTGATGAACAAAAATGATTGATGCATTTTTGAAGAATTAGAGTTCATTCCAATTGAGAGTGAGGGTTAGGTGGCTAACCACTTATTTGAGGAGATTGGTGAATAACTTTGGCCCTAATCATTTTGGTAGGTGATTAGTTATATGTATGCAAATATTCATTATTTTTAATGTTGATCTTTTCTCATATATCTCATTTGCAATATCAAGCTATTTTCTCATCATTTCCTCTACAAATCCCAAGCAAAAGTCTCCTAAGAGCTGTCAATAATAACATGCACAAACAATACGTAGTCTTATTCCATTGGCCATTTAAACACTTTGAAACTCTTTAAAAATATTAAAAAGAACTCTAAGGGACTGTTTGGTATGCAGAATTAGGAGGGTAAAGTAATATAATTATGCGCATTTGATAAATTAGGTCGTTTGGTTGGTTTTGAGCGGAACATAAGGAAGTCCTCTGAAGCATCAACGGTGCATTACAGGACGGCGTTCGTGCGACTTCAAAACCCGTTCAAATTGAGCGTGTTAGAAATCCTCTCACGCGAAATAATGTGAACCAGCCTCGCGCGATGGTTTCGCGTAAGCTGAGCCTACAAATGCTCCCTTCTTCTCTGTTCTTCCCACGCGCTCTGCTCTCTTCTCCTTCCCAGCTCTTCCATTCGCACACTCCAAGTAGAAGTCTTCTCTCCCAGCTCTCTAGTTTGAAATTCCCAACCGAAGCTCTCTCAATCTCTCGAAGCCGAAGCCTTCTCTCCCAACTCCCTCTATTCGCATGAGCACAGGAGGCGAACCCCTGTTTCGTCGCCTCCACTCGCAGCAGCCAGGGATCTAACTTGGTAGATTATTTGTAAACTTGGTAGATTATTCAAGATGATCTTCTCTCTGCCTGCAGTAAATCAAAGGAGTCAAGCTCCGATATAAGAAGCCCTAAAATTTTGGCAGTCAAAGTTATACTAAGCATCGCGATCCATCGATCTTCTTTCTAGGTTTCTGACTTTGTTCTGCCTCTTCCTGCAGTAAGTGTTTGGTTGCTCATCCTCAGTGTGCGGCGACAGACTTGGCAGATCGAGGCATTGAGGTAAGCTTCATCTATCGTCCTTCCCGTACGCTAGAAGAGCGGTCGCAATGACCATTGATGCAGTGCTGTCCCTTCTAGTAGCCGGATCTGCTGCCTATCGGCTAGATTGATGAGTTCTTTTCGGCTAATGGCCTTCACTGATAGGTTACATCGTGAGTTTCTCAAATGAGTTTAATAGCTTAATGTTGAGGGCCTAGTTAGAGCTTAACTCTTGGGAAATTTGATGAGATTTGATTTTGTGCAACTCGATGCCTCAGGAAACGTAGGCTTGGCTTGCTCTGACTTGTAAGTGGTTTAAGCTAGTGTTAAGTTTAGAATCAATGACTTCTTAATCTTGGTTCAAGTTTTATGATTATTTTATTAATTTTCCTTAGATAAATACAATTGTCTACATATATGGAACATAAATCTTCAGATGCAATATGCTTGGTTGTGCATTTTAACTGTTTGTTGAAATCTCTATGTGATTTTTATTTTGAGGTTTATTTAATGCATTTGGCTGCGAAATATTGTAACTTAACATGTTAACACAAGTGAATTTGTTCCATCCGCAATATTAATAAAATTTTGTAGTTTTATTACTTATTCTTATGTTTTGATTATGTTATGCAAATATACATGCATGTTGGGTTTTTAGAGTAGTGGAAGCTCCACCAGTCTGATGAAACTTTGGCTTTGGCATGCAATTGTTCCTTTTCATATTCTAAAGTATTGAGAGTGCATTGGGTGAACTTGACAACTTTTATTTGTTGAGGGTGTTTCTTTATGTGCCAATCTCTTGGCCAATTATCAAATTGCACATATAGGTTGTATTTCTGCTATGCATGCTATTCTTCAACATTACCAGAGAACACTTAGTAGTGTGAATAATTTAATTTGCTGATTAATTTGGCTATATCATGTCATTTTAGCATTTATGTAAAACATCATCCACAGCCTCTTGTCAAAAAGGTTAATGGTGCCTTTTAATGAATATTGCTTTTAACCTGCATAAAGGGGGTGCCTAAGAGTATATGAATAGCCACTGATATGAACTATAACCAAGAGTTTGGCACAGTTGCAATTTTTAACTTGTTCCTTTTCACATTCCAAATTGTAATGAGAAGTATGTGAAATGCTAATTTATATTAACTCTAACTATATATTAGCATGTATTCCTTCACTGATAGGTGACATCATGAGTTCCTGATTTAGATGGACCATAACTTTATTACCTTCATTGAATTCAACTTATTTTTTGTTAATATCTATTGCAAAGATATGTTGATGCAATTTTTTTTCGTTACTGCTTCACACAACCCCCCTTTCACAAATTATTGCTCATGGATCTTTTTTTTCTTGAAGTTTAATTTTATAGTTACAAAGATGGTTGAGTCATTGGAAGATGTTGCTGAACTCCATGAAATTCAAAAATATAATGATGTGCTGAAAGTGATTTATATTGTAATTAGTACAGTATGTGTACTATTGCATCAGATTCGCAAAGAAAAAAAAATGATCCTCAACGGAATATACAACGTAACATATCTTTTTAGGTTATATAATGGACGTGATTCTGACTATGTTGACATGGTACACATGAGGAGAGCGCCTTTTTTCAAATTATGTGATTTATTACGTACACGAGGATTGTTGGTAGACACAATGAATGTTAGAATCGAGGAACAAGTTGCTATGTTATTACATGCACTCGGCATAGTGTTCGTAACCGAGTTATCCGATTTAACTTTGAACGCTCCGGTGAAACTGTTAGTAGGTACTTCAAAGCTGCATTACATGATGTAGAGGAGTTACAACATGAGTTTATCAAGCCTCCACTTCCTGAAACTCCATATAAGATTAAATCAAGTAATAGGTTCATACCATTTTTCAAGGTATAATCAATCTTCATTCAATTAAATTCTATTATTACGATCTCCTTAATATACTTTGTGTCAAATTTAAGATTGTATTGGCGCGATAGATGGAACTCATATTAAAGCTAGGGTTCCAAAGGAGAATAAAGCTACATTTAGAGGAAGAAAATCATACCCAACACAAAATATTTTAGCAGCAGTTGACTTTGATTTGAGGTTCACATACGTGTTTGCTGGTTGGGAAGGGTCAGCTCATGATGCAGCAGTACTGCAAAATGCATTAGAAAAATTAGATGGTTTACGTGTCCCAACAGGTAAATATTATTTGGCTAATGGTGGATACTTGATGCAAGCAAAAATTAGGACAAACCCCTAATTTTTGCAAATAAAAACAAAGACTTACAAGGTAATAAAAAAGATACTCGAAATACCCAAAATGACACTTTTTATAGAATAAAGACTCTTACAAACTTTGACTCAAACAAACTTATGAAATAAAAATCCTAAACTTGCATTCCATTTGCTTTTAGAAGAAGGATACAGGTGGGGTGGACACTTGCGTAGAGAAGAAGGGGTTAGAAGCCGAGAAGAAGGGAGGAGAAGCTCGCAAGCTTTCCTAGAGGGGAAGGAGAAGAGTTGGACAAAGCTCGCAAGCTTTTCCAAGAAACCCGCAGGTTTACAATTTCCAAAAATCACATTATCACACTCTCTTTCCTTACAAAACACACCAGCAACCAAGGCAGCAGGCACAAGAAGCCCAGAAAACCTTTTGGGAAACAGAAGTAAAACCACCAAAACCGAAGAGGTAAGAGGAGAAACCGAGGAGGCAGCAAGGGGAAACCAACCAGCAGCCATGGGAAGAGCAAACAGCCACCAAAACCGAGAGGGAAGGGAGAAATCGAGGAGACACAAGGGAAGGGAAAGAGACACAAGCCACTTCATAAATACATACCTTTATGCATTTATGAGCTTCTACTTCATGCATTTAGGAATTAATGAGCTCACCCAAACCATAACTCCAACATCAGCTCAAAACCGAGAGCCACAAAGCCCCAAAATTATTAACTTGTGTTGACCCCCCCCCCCCCCCCCCCCCCCCCTTTGCCTACATCAGACTCCCCTACTTGAAAAACTCATCTCCCGATGAGTTGTCTTTTGATTTGATCCTAGGAGACGGTGGCAGTGCATCTAATTCTTGAATCTTTGTTGCATACTTCTTTAGGATTTCATCTCGCTCTTGCCTGAATTGTGTTTGAAGAAGTTTCTTCTTTTCCTCATATTTTTCATCACAAAAGTATATTAATCTTTGTATTTTGAAAAGCTCATTTTGAATTGGGTCAGTTGAATCTCCTTGAGGTGGAACCCTCTCAATAGTTAAAATCTTCACATCCTGAATAGTTGGTTGATTTGTAAATTCTTCAGGGTCAAAATCTCCTTGGGACTCTTGTAAATTTTGACATGAGGTTGCTGAGGTTTGATTACATGGACTATGACTCATGACTCAAAAAAAAAAGACAACAAGACTCAAAAGACTTACCCGACAACTTGAGAAGACAACTTGTAAAAAAAAATAAATAAAAAAAAAAACCTAGGACACCCTAACTTGTTTTGATACCAATTTGATGTAAGCAAAAATTAGGACAAACCCCTAATTTTTGCAAATAAAAACAAAGTCGTAGTAGGTAATAAAAAAGATATTCAAAATACTCAAAATGACACTTTTTATAGAATAAAGACTCTTACAAACTTTGACTCAAGCAAACTTATGAAATAAAAATCCTAAACTTGCATTCCATTTGCTTTTAGAAGAAGGATACAGGTGGGGTGGACACTTGCGTAGAGAAGAAGGGGTTAGAAGCCGAGAAGAAGGGAGGAGAAGCTCGCAAGCTTTCCTAAAGGGGAAGGAGAAGAGTTGGACAAAGCTCGCAAGCTTTTCCAAGAAACCTGCAGGTTTACAATTTCCAAAAATCACATTATCACACTCTCTTTCCTTACAAAACACCCCAAATATATAGCCAAGAGAGAGGAAACCCAACAGCCAAAGTACCTCCAAATAGACCAATGAAAAGAGGGGAAAAGGAATGCCAAAAGTCTCCAACAGCAGCCATAAAAGTTCAGCACAGGAAACAGGACAAAAGCCCACAGCAAACCAGCCAAAAAGGCCACGGAACCAGCCAGCTGGGAAGGAACCGAAGGGGCAAACCAGCAACCAAGGCAGAAGGCCACGGAACCAACCAGCTGGGAAGGAACCGAAGGGGTAAACCAGCAACCAAGGCAGCAGGCACAAGAAGCCTAGCAAACCTTTTGGGAAACAGAAGTAAAACCACCAAAACCGAAGAGGTAAGAGGAGAAACCGAGGAGGCAGCAAGGGGAAACCAACCAGCAGCCATGGGAAGAGCAAACAACCACCAAAACCGAGAGGGAAGGGAGAAACCGAGGAGACACAAGGGAAGGGAAAGAGACACAAGCCACTTCATAAATACATACCTTTATGCATTTATGAGCTTCTACTTCATGCATTTAGGAATTAATGAGCTCACCCAAACCATAACTCCAACATCAGCTCAAAACCGAGAGCCACAAAGCCCCAAAATTATTAACTTGTGTTGACCCCCCCCCCCCCCCCCCCCCCCCCCCCCCCCCCCCCCTTTGCCTACATCAGACTCCCCTACTTGAAAAACTCATCTCCCGATGAGTTGTCTTTTGATTTGATCCTAGGAGACGGTGGCAGTGCATCTAACTCTTGAATCTTTGTTGCATACTTCTTTAGGATTTCATCTCGCTCTTGCTTGAATTGTGTTTGAAGAAGTTTCTTCTTTTCCTCATATTTTTCATCACAAAAGTATATTAATCTTTGTATTTTGAAAAGCTCATTTTGAATTGGGTCAGTTGAATCTCCTTGAGGTGGAACCCTCTCAATAGTTAAAATCTTCACATCCTGAATAGTTGGTTGATTTGTAAATGCTTCAGGGTCAAAATCTCCTTGGGACTCTTGTAAATTTTGACATGAGGTTGCTGAGGTTTGATTACATGGACTATGACTCATGACTCAAAAAAAAAGACAACAAGACTCAAAAGACTTACCCGACAACTTGAGAAGACAACTTGTAAAAAAAAATAAATAAAAAAAAAAAAAAACCTAGGACACCCTAACTTGCTTTGATACCAATTTGATGTAAGCAAAAATTAGGACAAACCCCTAATTTTTGCAAATAAAAACAAAGTCGTAGTAGGTAATAAAAAAGATACTCAAAATACCCAAAATGACACTTTTTATAGAATAAAGACTCTTACAAACTTTGACTCAAGCAAACTTATGAAATAAAAATCCTAAACTTGCATTCCATTTGCTTTTAGAAGAAGGATACAGGTGGGGTGGACACTTGCGTAGAGAAGAAGGGGTTAGAAGCCGAGAAGAAGGGAGGAGAAGCTCGCAAGCTTTCCTAGAGGGGAAGGAGAAGAGTTGGACAAAGCTCGCAAGCTTTTTCAAGAAACCCGCAGGTTTACAATTTCCAAAAATCACATTATCACACTCTCTTTCCTTACAAAACACCCCAAATATATAGACAAGAGAGAGGAAACCCAACAGCCAAAGTACCTCCAAATAGACCAATGAAAAGAGGGGAAAAGGAATGCCAAAAGTCTCCAACAGCAGCCATAAAAGTTCAGCACAAGAAACAGGACAAAAGCCCACAACAAACCAGCCAAAAAGGCCACGGAACCAGCCAGCTGGGAAGGAACCGAAGGGGCAAACCAGCAACCAAGGCAGAAGGCCACGGAACCAACCAGCTGGGAAGGAACCGAAGGGGTAAACCAGCAACCAAGGCAGCAGGCACAAGAAGCCTAGCAAACCTTTTGGGAAACAGAAGTAAAACCACCAAAACCGAAGAGGTAAGAGGAGAAACCGAGGAGGCAGCAAGGGGAAACCAACCAGCAGCCATGGGAAGAGCAAACAACCACCAAAACCGAGAGGGAAGGGAGAAACCGAGGAGACACAAGGGAAGGGAAAGAGACACAAGCCACTTCATAAATACATACCTTTATGCATTTATGAGCTTCTACTTCATGCATTTAGGAATTAATGAGCTCACCCAAACCATAACTCCAACATCAACTCAAAACCGAGAGCCACAAAGCCCCAAAATTATTAACTTGTGTTGACCCCCCCCCCCCCCCCCCCCCCCCTTTGCCTACATCAATACTCCACACGAAATGGTTTTATTTCCTCATATCGTGCCACAAGATATCACTTGAAGGAGTTTAGTTCTATTCAACCTGCAAATTCTAAGGAACTTTTTAATCTATGATATTCCTCGTTATGCACAACTGTTGAGCGTGCATTCGGTTCTTTGCAAAACCGTTTCATAATTATAAAGTGTGAACCCTACTTTCCACTACAAACTCAAGTTGAAATTGTTATTTTCTGTTGCATACTGCATAATTGGATAGTTACAGAAGGTGGGGATGAGTTCATTCAATCTGAGGATGAATGGGCTAAGATAAGTCACTGTAGAAGAGGAGATCAAGCAGTTGTAGATGATTCACGAGAATGGCTAGATAAAAGAGATGAAATTGCTCAATTCATGTGGACTCGCATGCAAAATGATGGATACTAGATTTGTTGATTTGCTTATTATGAATTTACCTGTAATTTACTAATTTCAATTTTGAGCAAGATTAGCTATTTTTGGCTGACTTGTCTGACGCCTTAAAGCAACTTAGTTTTTGTCCATGATGGTGTGCTAGTGAGTTCTTTGGTGATTGGGGTGATGGTACAGCTTGCTATTTCATTGTGTTGCTACGTTAGGTTGTATTTTTGCTTGATTATTAAGTTTTTTGTTTTACTAGCTAGATCTTGATTTCGACACTTCCATTAGGTATTTGGACATTTGACTCACTAAATCTGATTTGACCTCAGTAGATTTTCCTTTTTAGTAGGTCTGATTGAGTTTTGCAGCTAATGGGTATGGCTTTTCATATTTGAGAAGTTGAAACTTTGTATTAGAAAAATTGTGGGGAAAAGCTATTGTTTTTTTTTAGCTCAATTGTTTTACTTGTTTTGATATAACGTTTTATATGTGGTATAAAAAAGATGAAAGAAGCTGCTATATTGCCAATGTTGTTGGTGATGGATAATCATTAATATCAATGGATGATGAGGAGATGAGCCCGGAGGTGTGGGAGGTCATGCATCTCCCAAGGTGAGGGGTGATGTGTTGAATCATATGGCTTTGTAGCTTCCATGTAATTCTCAGAATAATTATGAGCTATACTTTAATTTTTTAAGTCAAATTGCTATTTCAACACTTATATACTTATGTTAATTTAAGATTCACATGGTCAGAGAAAGCCACTTTGGATCGATACCCAAGTAAGAAGCAATTTTCACAATTCCTAATATTCAGCAACTTCTAGTAGTGTACAGAGCCATTCATAAATACTTTCCTCTATAAAACTTAAATTTATTTATCACATTTTCTTTCAATGAGAATGAATTCGTCACAAACATAGATGAACTGTACTTTGAAGCCCAAGAGGAAAAATTTTTATGGAGCTTAAAACCTGAGTGGATAACTGGATTGCTTCAAATAATGATGGAATATGTAAATGCAAATATGCGAAGTGCCCAAGGATTCAAAGACTCTGTGTATCAAGGTGCCGCTCAGAAAATGAAAGAGAAGTTTGGAATAAAAGTGACAGGTGAGCAATGCAAGAACCAGATTAGGCATCAAAGAAGTGTTTGGATTCACGTTCAAGAGTTAAAATGAAAATCAGGTGTATCTTGGGATGAAACAAAGAAAATGATAGTGATGGGTCAAGAAGAGTATGCATCACATATTCAGGTATTACTTTAAGCACATCATTTAAATTGATTTATTGGGGCTAATAAATTTTATTTTATTTCTTACAGGTTTTTCCCAAGGATGCTGCTTATTTAAATATTGCAATTACAAATTATGTAGAGTTGGAGATAGTATGTGGTCTTGGACATGCAACTGGAGAGTGGGCGAAATCTGAAAATTCTCAAACTCCACTTGGAACTCAACAAATACATGTAGGCGATGATGAACTCTCACAATTTATGGATGTTGGTGCAGATGGATCAATGCCTACTGAATGGTCTGATATGCAAGTTATGGAAGATTCTACTGCAACAACAAAGAAATCGTTGCCTTCATCTGGTATAGGAGGTGGCATAAAAAGGAAGTCAAAGACATCTGCTATCGATCAAGATATCCGTGAGTGTATTTGTTTGATGGCTGATAGTGTGACTGAAGTTGCTAACGCTATCAAGAGCTCAACAACATCTCCAAAGCAAATTAGAAATATGTATACTTAACTGATGTTTGAGTTAACAAATATTTCTGGCTTCTCAGAAGATGAGGTTGATACGATATATAATAATTTATCAAAAAAATCCTACACTGATACCATCTTTTCTGTCAAAATCTATAAATTCGAAGGCTAGATAGATGCGTAAAGAGCTAGGAAATTGATTTAAGTTGTTGAAGATTGGCATATCTATTAAGTTGTTATAACTAAAAAATATTTCGTGTTATATTATCGTAATTATAACTAAGAACAATGGATATTGTTTTATCTTTTGTTTTATAATTTTAAATTTTTATTAATGTTGTTTACATCTTATGAATGAGAATCATGTGATTTATTGATTGCTAAACAAAAATAATTGCTTTAATCGCTAAATTAAAGAAAAAAATTAGTGTGAAAATTTAATTTGCTGAAATTTTTTTGTAAAAAAAATACTTGAAAAATAAAAAATTTAAACTTTCACAAAATTAAAATTAAAATTTCTCTCAATCAAAAGTATATTTACGTCTATTGTAGCACACTACTAAATTAATACACAGCAGAATATTATATCTTATAATCTCAAAAAATTTTATAATAAGATAGTGTAATAAATAAATACACTGGTTTTTTTTATAACATCAAATAATATTAACTATTATAAATACACTACTTTTATAAATACACTAGTTATAATGGCAAAAAAATTATTACAAATATACCGCTTTTATTTTACTCTGGATATACCTAACCAAACAAGGGAAACAATTATTCTGCATTTACTTTGCAGACAACCATACAGTCTCAAAGTATTCAGAATGCACTACATTTACTTTACACTACATTTTCTTTTCAGGCAACCAAACAGCCCCTAAATTTAAACTATAAAATATGCTCCTCAAATCACAAGTAATTGCATCCCATAATCCTTACATTAAATTCTTTCACTAAAGTCAAAAAACTCAATCTAAAGCTACCAGCCAAATATGTTACAACAAGACCTAGTATACCTTTGATTTACAAACAAACAAATATTGTTGTACTTTTGATTTTCAAATTTATACATTTTTTTCTTTTTGAACAACAACTAAATTCGAAGAACTCTCAATAATTTTATACCAATGAGAAATCAATTCTTCACTCAGATTTGCATGAAAATAAATATGTAAGAAAATAAAATGCATAAAATAAAGTGCTGAAAGAAATAAAAACAAACACGTCAAAAATTTATAGTGATTTGATCAATCTTAACCTACGTCCACTTCCAGAAGTACTTTTATCCGAGTATTGCACTAACCTCTTTAGTGTCTCTCTTTTGGCCCCCATAGCAAGGCGGAGAAGCCTTTACAAGAATACTTCCACCTTTCCCTGGTGCAGTAGAGTAGCCAAATACCTTTTATCTTCCACGGTGCGGGGGAGTAGCCAAATCCCTTTCACCATCTCCGGTGCAGGAGAGTAGCCAAATCCCTTTCACCATCTCCGATGCGGCTGAGTTATCGGTGGCTCTTGGACATGAAGAGGTTCTTTCTAAAGTTTCTCTCAAAAAAAGCTTTGACTCAGGAAGGAAGAAGATGGATGTTGGTCAGAGCAATCATGTGAAGACTTTCTCTCATACTCATTTGATCCCAAAATGCTATTATACCTCTCACAACTTTACCTCCCTCTCTCCCTTGCTCAAAACCCTTTCTTCAAACACTTGCTTATAGAAGACACACACCCATTAACCGTCAAAGACTCTCAAAAACAAAATAAGATATGGTTTTATAATAGGCTCCAAGAAAATTCTAATTTTCAATTAACCCGTCTATGTTTGTACAGTATGATATGGAGATCATACAGTACGATTAGTTCAATTCTCCCTTTCAGTATGATGAAAATTGGCCTCTACTATTACTTTAAAAAAAAATTCTAATCGTCCTGTACGATCTTAGGGTCGTATAGTACAATTAATTCAATCGAATAACACTTATCAAGGATGAACCTCTAGCGATTAATTATCATCCTGGTTATCACTCAGTTCATACAGTACGAATGGTATGTACAAAATATTTTTCAAGGCTTCATCAATATTAGTTTTCTTCAATAAAAAATGTGTTAATATAATTTAATACAACAAGAATAACATTAAGGCTTTATACCACTACATTGGGTTGACTACATAAATCCTTTTTCTCCAATTTGTCCTTTTAAGAGTTAAATTCTCATTTAAATCTAATAAAGAAAGGTCATTTCTAATATTTTCTAACCAAGTCTTTTAATAATATTAAAAAAAAGATTGTGAAAGTTATTCTTAATATGACATTATTTTTTAATATAGAATTTAAACTTTACAATTATTAATTCATGTAATGATCTATGTTCAATGACAATATCAATTTTGGACCATTTATATATATACATATATATAGATTCTTAATATAAAATATTTTGTATGCACATCCCTCTTCTTACGATCTGATGCTTATATAATTATCTACTATTATATGAAAATTTCTTTAAATTAAATCGGTTCAAGGAATAGATACAGGTTGATGATTTGTGAACTTCACCACTAGAACATTTAATTAAGTATAGGTAATATGATCTCAAGTAATCATTAAGTTGTCCCCAACACGTACAGTTCATTGATTCAAAAATGATAATAATAATGATAAATAATTAAAATATGATAAGCAACGACATAAGTAATATTCACATTCAATTAATTTCATTAGTCATTTGCGTGCAAGATTACTTCTTATACTATCCATTACACTTCTATGTATGGTAATTTTGGATAAACTAAGTTTTCATATGTATATATCTTCTTATTCTACTTGCAAGTGATGCTTATGGTAGGACAATATGTTGGTGGCTTCAACCCTTCTGCATTTCAAGTCTATCACATTAAAATGAATTAGTATGTATTTATCTAGTCGATCATGGCACTGGCTAAGGAATGATCTTTTATGTTTGAAAATTTTATTTATGAATCAATTATTAAGGCAAAGGTTGATATCCAAACTTGTTTATATTCTATATCATTTTATAATGTCATACTTTCACACTAGGGTATAATTTGATAGTATAGAAGCCCAAGGTATTTATGAATTATTTTAGACTTCCACCTAATTGTCAAATTATTCACTGCAGCCTTTGACCCCTTCGTTGACATTTGTTATGACTCACCTCTCGTGAAACTACGTGTACCTTAAGGTTGACATCCTAGGGTAGCCAACATAGACATAGGTCCATCACATATACCTGTGCACTTCTCCCATCTATCAGCCTAGGCCTAGGTCCTCACATACTTATAGTCTACGAGGTCCCCTTGAATGAGGTAAACCATAGTTGCTAACAAAGATCCTTTGGTCGGCACTCGACCAAGTAGGCTAAGGGCAATGATGAACCCGAAATGATATAACCATGGGATATTGATCGGGGGCATCATACACACTTCATAAGTTAGTTTTCTATTTCCCAATCATTTAACAATTTGGATACTTAGCTTATCTAAACTACATAAATCATCTCTAAGAGCCAAATAAAACTATTAATAAACAATAAATCAAATAATATATACATAAATACAAATATATCTAAGAGAGAAACATAATAAATTGGATTTTACACATAAAGCAAGACAATTAACATCAAAATCAAATAACTCTCAAGACTATATCAAACATAAACTAACTTAAACCAATAAATAAAATTAAGTAACATAAAAATAACTAATATAATCTAATCTAAAATTTAATAAACTCAAATTAAAACTTAAAGACAAATTTAAAATGTTAAGAGAATGAAAGAAAGAAAAAGAATAAAGAATAATGAATAAAGTTGGATTTCAAAAATTCCATTAAAAATCTAATAAAATCTTAAATAAATTTTCATAAACACTTAAAATAATAATGGACAACAAACTACTATACCTCTAAATTTATAAATTCTCCAACAAACTCGGAAATCCAATTCATAAAAAGTAAAAATAAAAGAAATTTTTATGAACACGTAAAATTATAACAAATAATAATTAAATAAATATTTAAATTAACAAATCATTTTCACGTCCAAATTAAGTAAATTCCCTAATTGAACTTAAAGTTCAAAAAATTATTAAAAACTCAATAAAAAATAGAAAAATACAAAATGTATTCCTGCAAACTCATAAAATTATAACAAATAATAGTCCACATAAAGTGGGTAATATTAAATCAAATAGTAAAATTTTCTTTATAAGCCATTTTAAAGCCAAATAAAATTTGTAAAATATTAATATTTGAATTGAAACCACCCATGGATAAAAAATAAACACATTTAAAATTTAACATTAAAGCCGCAAACTAATAATTGGGTTGATTATCAACATAACCTAGCACACACTAGAAGGTGCATATAAATCACCAGGCTTGGACTTCTTAGTTAGGTTAGGTTGTTTACATTCTATTATATATTTCTTACATACTCTTATATGTTGTTTGCTTGTTTCTTTACTTTTCATATTGCAGCTACTCCAACTGTTTCACGTATATACTTGTTTCACATTCTATCTCTAAGTGTTAGGCCACTCATCCAGAAGAGCATGCCCATCTTTGCAACAATTAACTTAGTTCTATGCTTCTCTTTTAATGACTAACATTCTGCGCCATAAAACATTAAAGGTCTCACCACCATCTTATAAAATTTTTCCTTAAGTTTTTTTTTTTTGGGGGGGTGGGGGGGGGGGGGGGGGGGGGGGGGGGGGGGGTGTACTTTTCTATCACACAAGATCAACTCAAACAAAATTGTTTAGAATGTTAGGTTAACCTCCATAATTAAAATTTTTCATCAGCTCCCTCTTTTGTTTATCACTAAGAAGAATATCATCAGAAAAAAATATACACCAAGCTACATCCTCTTACAAATGTCTAGTAAGAAATTCAGGACTGAAGCTAAAAGATATGGGTTTAAAGCTGATTCTTGATGTAATCCAGCTGAAATAGAAAAATACTTGGTCAAACCACCTTGTGTTAGAATAAAAGTACAACTCATACATACATATCATTAATGACTTGAATATAAACATTATTAATTCCTTTCTTTTCTAGAACTCTCTAGAGCACTTCTCTTGAACTTTATCATATATTTTCTCTAAATTAATAAATTATAATTTCCAAACGAGAAAAAAAAATATTAATGTTTTTGAGAAATAGATTATCAAAATGTTGAGAATTCGTCGTTCAATCATCTACTGTAGATAGCCCTTCCCATAATTCCATTTTATATAAGCTACTGTGTCTTTAAAATAATAAAAACTCCTAAAGAAAGCAATCAGTAAATAATGCGTAGTAGACCAAATATAGCACATGAGGAAAGATTAACAAAGCATAATACTATTCATAACAAACCTGCAGCTATTGCTGGCTTAACAAACATAACATTCCAGAAACAACTAATTCAATTAACTCATCATAATGATCATTTGATTCCCTTGACTCAGCAAGTGATTCTAAGACCAACAGATAATAAAATTATAATTTGTAATGCTTTTGCTGAACATATTAAGTATCCTATTATACAATTTTAATTCATTCCATTGAAATTTCTATTTTAGATTCATTTTTTACATGCATGTAGTGTAGAATAATATTTATTAAGCAGCATTTTCGACAGAGTCCTTCAACAACATACGTAGCTGGGATTTGGAATGAACCATCATTATATGAATACCAAGCATCCATATTTGAAATTTCTAATGAGACACCAGCCTGGAAACATGTTAGTTCACCTGAAACAAAAATTTATTGTCAATGATACATCTTAAAAATACAAAGAGCATGCATAAAATAATTTTGGATATCTTAGAATTCAGTGGCCATGATAATAGCAAGAAGACTGCTATCATTTGATTCATGAAGCCCAAGCCCGTCACCTTCTATAGCTAAGCAATGAAGAGCGACTTCAACACAAACATTATTTGTGAGTCAGACTAAAACATTGACCTGTAAATTTATGATTCAGCAAATGTAACGTACAAGAAGAGATGGATTAGACTAACATCAAAACAGTATACTACAAATCTTCATGATAGAAATTTTGACATGTGGCTGCTGATGTAGTACAAGACATGCAACAAGATTATTATTAAATTATAGGAGACTTTTAGGATGATAAGATATTCATGAATTTTCTCATTTTGAATTCAAATTAAGTTTGAATTATCTAGTACTCCTATTTTTTTAGATTAAGGTTTCATTAATATAATTGAGAAATCAAAAAATGAATGAAATCCGACAAGATTCTTCTTCATCGATTCTCTTTCTCCCTTACTATATTTTCTCTACTCAAGACCATTGGATTGCTTTTTAAACAAAATCATATGATGGGTGAAAAGTGGCATGATAGGGTTGTAAACTGAGAAAGGAAACGAGCATTGGTTAGGAGATTAATTTGCTTATCACACACAAGGCTAGATATTGCCTATATTGTTGAAGTAGTAAATAAATTTACTCATTATCCAAAAGAGAGACACTTACATGCTATCCATAAAATGTATATCTAAAGGCCATATTAGGGAGAGGAATCTTGTCCAAGAAAAATAAAGAACTTAGTCTAGAAGTTTGTACATCTGTCGACTATGCTAGATCAATCAAGGATAAAAAATCAACAACTTATAACTTCACTTTTATTGAATGAAATCTCATTATATGGTGAAGTAAGAGGAAGATGGTGAAGGCAAGAGAAGTGATAAAGCTAAGTTCTCTGATATGGCCCAAGGCATCTCTGAAATCTCATGGCTTAAAATTAAACTTCATGATCTCAACAAGAAATATGACGGATCAATTTGTGACGACAATAAATTTACAATCAATATTGTTCGCAATCATATCCAACATTAAAACACAAAATTTAATGTGATTAACCAATGCTTTATCAAAGAAAAATTGGATATCACCCCTTGCATCCCTATCTATTAGGTCTCAAGAAATTACTTGCAAATTAAGAATGTAAAATATATGTTCTCTAGATTGAGAGGGCGGGGGGGATGAAACAAGCACCAGTACAATGATTCACTATGGCAACCGAGGCAACAATCCAAGGGATCCATGATGACAATCCGAAGCAACAATCTAAGGGTCCACCATCTTCAATTCAAGGAATCTAAGTTTCTATTGATTCCAAATATATTTGAAATGGTCAATCTAGTGCATAAAATTGTTTCCTTCCTTTGCTTTATAAAATTAGGAATGTATTTTAGTGCATGGTTATGTCTTTCTTATTGTTATAGTTGATCATGAGTAATGTTCTTTTCTTATTATTTACTCATATAAGGAATGATAGAAGAGCGGCCATCTATATGAGAATAAATAACAAAAGAAAATGATTCTTTCATTATGGTTACTTTATTTCATATTTATTGTTTTCTTTCATAAAAAAAAAACAATTCCACCCACATTCTCTTAAATAACTTATTCACCATGATAAGGAGTACATGGTTCTTTTGGCGTTCAAAGAATGATTAACATTCAATCCTAACATAGACTAAAGTATCTTAGTGATATTACAGTTTGATAATCTAAAGTCTTTATATTTGAGTGGTGTTTTTTATTGGCAACAAACAACATCTAGAACTAATAATAATAAATTTACCGTATGCACTCATTTTTTTTACCACAATTTTCCTAAAAAAATGCCAAGCACTTGTTAAAGTTGATTGCAGAAAAAGAAATTGCTTGAGAGGGCATGCTGAAATTATTTTGAATCAGTGGCTAACACTTTGACATTTATAACAATGTAGCAATCCACAAAAAACTTTCCACTTACAACAATCTATGGACAACAAAATTCCATTTATGTTATGTAACTGATTTCAAGTTTTATTTATTTTTAGTTATTTATCACTATTGATGTACAATTTAGTATCTTTGTTTACATAAAATAAGGGAATAAAATTCAATTGTAAATCTCTCATTTCCAACTCTCCCCTTGTCATTCTAATTTTCAATAATAAATGTATGTGTCCAATTTAATCCAGGAGTATCAAATTTGATCCAAAATGATTCCTCATGGACTAATGTGGGATCAATTTTATATAATCGATGGACTAAATTAGAGAATGTGATACTCTGAAACTAAATTATATTAAAGACCGTGGGACCTGCTTATCTGCCTATTATGATAGGCATCCTTGGGCACATAGATTAAATGTTTTTAACCCTTAGATTGCTCGCATAAGGCCCTCGGATTGCAATCTACGTGCCCATAGTGGTTGGCCCCTTTAGAGGCTAATCTCCTTCATATTCTTTTTGTATTTTGTGTAATTATTTTTTATTTATTTTCATTCATAAGATCTCTGGACAATTTTTTATATATCTCCAATCTTTGTACAAACAGAAAGCAAAAAATTTTTTTGAGTTGCCCTTTTATATTTCGCTATTTTTTATATGGTATTAGAACAAGGTTAGGATTCTACTCTTCCAACTTTTATTCTCTTTTCCATTCTTTGTTCTCTTCACTATATTCAATTTCTTGGACTTCCCTTTTAAATATTCAACAATCATGAATGGTGAAAACCCTAAAGGAGAGCTCCAGCGTAGGCTAAATGTCTTATATGGTTTGAATAGAAGAAACTATTTGAAATTGTCCCACTTTGTGGAGAAATTACAAAGAGGTAAGGAAAAAAAATTTATTATCTTGTAGATCCCCTCCAAAATCTAATTAAAGGACCAAAAGTCTTCATAGTGGGATTAAATTGATTTGCGATCATGACATGATTAGGTAACACCAGGATACCTTAAAATCAGCGAGTCATAAAAGTTCCTAATAATCTTAAAAAACATTTGGGATGTTGTCAAATAAATGTAATTTGAAGTTTATAATGCAACTCTTATTTTTAAGATCAAAATTAAGATGTTACCAATAAAGCAAGTTAGCTTCCATGTCATTGACTATCTTAATATAATGAAGGTTTATTGGCTTAAAATAAACTATTTCAAAGATTTCAAGATGAATATAGCAATGATGCTATAATTCTCAAATAGTTTTTAGAAAGAGAAAAGGTTTTTAATTAAGTATATTCCTATTTCTCCCACATTCTTATCAATAATGTACATGTTCCTCACATTATAGTAATCTCCTATTAGTTCATAAATTTTTTAATAAGTTAAATAAGGTAATTTGCTCCAAATGCGAAGTTCAACTTGAATGTCCACCCATTATTATTGTTGTGATTAAAAAAGATCTTGCAAACCTCCCCTATCGATAAGTTATATTAGACCAACCCCTGCACCTCGACTATTTTTCTTAATGTGCTTCTAGCATGGTATTAAGATAATGCTAGTTAAAGGGGGATAATTAAATCTGCACACATTAGTGAGAAGCAATCAAGCATAATGAACTTAACCCAATGTAGTAGAATAAGACATTGATCGTGGTTTCAAGCTAGCAACTTTAAAAGGTCAAATTTTTGGTTAATGGTGGTTATTCTGTTGGTGCTTGTGTTAATGATGGTTTAATCATTGTGTATATTTTTATGATATCCTTACTGTAGCCGATATACCATTATTCTTTAGTTGAATCAACCCTCAAGACTTGACAGAGCAATAGATTGGGAGTCAAGCCTCCTATTTGCTAGGCCTTCATTATTGAAGTTTATGCCACCATTTCATCACCATTAATGAACTCCAATGGTTATTCTATTAATTTTTCCATGGTGGTGGGTGCCTTCTCAGCAAAGGAATATTTAAACAACCAGATATAAGAACTAATTGGATGAGCTAGCATCAGAATGAAGAAATTAGAAACTATAATCTGTTAAGTTGCCCTCATCAACATTACAACAGTAGGTTGTGTTGTAAGGTTGATCAAAGTAGTGAGTGACAAAATAGTTGAGATGAAGGCTTTAGACATAGTAGCCACAAGTAGAACTAGAGGCAGTGTGAGGGAAAATGTTATTCTATTTGAAATAATTGAGAAGTTCATTCTAAAATGTGGAGCTACTTGGCATAATCTCAAAGGGAAAAGATCAATCTTCAAGAAAATCAACGAATAGAATATGGTGGCATAAGCCCCCCCCCCCCCCCCCCCCCCTAGCTATGGGGGAAAAATGGTGGTGGTTTCAGGTCTACCAAATGATATATATTATCCCCCTTTAATTTTTGGATGAACTTTATTTCTCAATGAGAGCACTAAAGATGAGAATGATCTAATGGCTGCAATAAATAAACAATAAATTCAAATCGAATTTACTCAAAAAAGGGTTGTAAAAAGGAGCAAAAGTTTGAGCTATCAAGTCAGTTTCGTTTTTCAAAATGGAAATAATGCTGCCTCTAGGAAGGGAGATGATAGAAAAGGATAAAAAAAAAAAAAACTCAACCCCCATTCTATAAGTAGTTCAGCCTTATAACCTTCATCTAATGTGGAGGAAAGATTATTGTTTTGGTTGTGAGATGATAGTGATTGACAGTTTTCACTCACATCATCTATCTTGGGCTTTCCCTTCTTAATTTTTCCTCATACATATTCAAAGTTAATAGATAAAAGACTTGATTCCTCTCATTTTTTCGTTATGCTTTTGGGGTTTGTATAACAGAATATTTATAGGTGTTGTGGCTTATCAAGAGTAATCAACCAACCAACTGAGATTGCTTAGAAAGTCAATTAAATTATGATATTTTGAGGACAATTCGAAGTGTGACAATTGGCAGCCCGACAATTCTTCCAATCTAAGGGCTTTACATTGTAATAGTTTAAAATTTGGTTGTAATTAATACGTTGCGTCTAAAATATAACATTGTATTTTAATTCATAAGAAATAAGAATGAGTATCCAAATATTCATTAAGGAAAAAATATTTTAGGCTCTCCATTGATGATGAAGGCAAGAAAAATGTTAATAGCAACCATGATCAAAATTCTGGGACAAGGTAATCATGAAGCAGCAACCATCATGATTACTAATTTAAAAATAAAATTACTATGAACAAAGGAGTGTTATCAGATGTCAATCAATTAGATGCACTTACTGAGGAGCAACGATAGTGAAGAATTTAATGTTTCACGAGCAGCACCAATGGCCCTCTCTTTTTCTTTTAAAGAGAGATCTGCAAGAGGAACATATGAATTATCCCACTCAAGTTTAAGCCAACTTCTATAAGTTGCATCACATGAATAATACCACCTCTACTCCAAATAAAAATGTAAGATGTCAAAAATTCTACTGCAAATTAGAATTAATTCCAATCTAAAGTTTATTAAAAAAAATAAGAGATCATACAGCAGTGTATACCCAGTATTCAAATTCATGGAGATTCTCCAAAATATTATAGTCTTCAAAGAATAGAAGTGCATCCTTAGGTTGTTTCGAAGGTTCAACAAGAAAACTTACTAACATGTGTGCTCTTATTATCATTTTAGGAATTCTCGACATAGAAATTAAGGCAAATTCTCTGAAGAGGATGTTACTATAGCAGAAAAAATTGAACGATTTGTTTATGATGAACCTTAAAATAAGAATTTCAATACTGAAATGGTGAAATCGGGCACGAATGTTTATGCCTTCTACAAATATTTATAGTAATCATTAATATGATGACATGGGAAAAATTTTATATTAATGCTAGTTATTATGTATAATGCTGTAATGAAAAGTTTTGCGTTGATAGTCTCAAAATCACTAACCATAGTCGGAGGGGTGAAAAAAAGCCATTGAATTGCCATAATCTTTTGCAAAGATTGCAACAATGATGTTCTGCAACATCTGAAGGTTTTTTATCATATTTACTAGCTTTCATTTCTTGAGATCTTGGAAGAACCTTACAAAAAACTTGAAACTTCCTGACTTTGGTACAACAAAGAATATACAAATTTACAGTAGAACAAATGCAATCAACATACCTTTCATTAATGTCTTCGAAATTTTTGTTGGATTGGACTTCCATAAAAATAGGCAAATACTTGATTGCAGGATGAAAACATTTAAGTTTGTATGCTTTTCATTTGGAATGTTGATAAAACATTAGAAGTTTCTCAAATCAAGTAGCAATTGTCAGGAAACGAAAACAAAATTAGATGGGAGTAAGAGTAAAATAACGTTGGGTAACATATGAGGTTCAAGTGAAAATTCAACAGAAGGAGCTCCTTAATACCTACTATTCAACCTTTATCATTTCAACAAACAAATCAATGCATAAGTAACGAGTAATTTGGGAGGCATATACTCCAACCAGCTCTTCATGATGCTTGGAAAATTTGGGCTCCAAAAATTCGCACCATGGCCTCCTTAGCTTTCGGGTTAGTTTTAACTAATTAAGTTCCGGGCAAAATTTTTAGAATACAATTTGGGTTTGTAGATAAGACACTACCCAGAGATTTTGCCCTCATTTTATGAGGACTTTATATCTGAGTTCTGGTTTATTATAGGCGCTAGCCCCTATAGTTAATTACTCCTCCTGATAATGAGAAGAGAGAACATTCGATTAAGGCTAGTCATCAATCAGATACATAATATCGAATTGATAAACGGTATCTAGTATATAATAACAGCATGGGTTTGGGGTGTTAAAAATTTAAAATTTCACCATCTTACACATAAAGCAGATGGTGGGGGAATGAATGATGGACCCGATCAAGATCCCATGGTTCTGTCGTCTCGGGCCATCGTGGTCCCTGGTCTACTTTGTCAGAGTAGGTAGTCGACCCAACCTGATAGAATGATCCTTCTCAGCAGCCATGGGTTGCTTGGTCCAAGGGTAGCTTGTAGACCTAGGGTGAATATTTGTCTAAGACAATAAATTTAAATCCACCTTAGCTGACACAGGGCTTTGTGCCCTATCGATTATAGCCTATTCATTTATATCTAAAGGATTTTGTTCCATTGGGGAGATTACAGGCTCTGGCCATGACCATAATTTAGTTGTGCCATTTGGCAGCAAAGCACCCAGTTCAGAGGGCCCCGGTCATAACTGAAAGTTTATGAGGGTTGTTAGACCCTAAAGAATTAGTCCCAAGGCTAACCAAGACATGCGAATTTTTCAAAAATCAAAAGAAATATTTTTAAATAAAGGTGGTAGGTGATTGAATATCCTTCTGCAATATTATGATTTCTAAATTCAGTCATTGATCAAAATTAAAAAGTTTTGAAAAACATAATTTATGAATTCTGCTCTGATATCACTTGAAAGTTCGTGAGGGTTGTTAAATCCCAAAAAATTAGTCTCGAGGCTAACCAAGATAGGGATGAATTGGAAATTTAAAAAACTTCTTTAACCAAAAGAAAATTTTTTTTATATCTTGTAGCATAAACGAATTAAATCAACAATAAAAAGATTAATCAAAGATTTCACCTATGCAGTTAATCGCAATAAAAATAAAGTGCAGAAAATAATCAGAATGAACACACCAAATTTATAGTGGTTCGATCCAACCTGACCTACATCCACTTCCCAAAACCTCCTGTTCTAGGTATTGCACTAAACCTTTAGTGACTCTCCTTTAGCCCCCACAGCTAGGCGGAGAAACCTTACAAAATCTCTTCCACCTCCCCTGGTGCGGTAGAGAACCTGAAATCCTTTTCACCCTCTTGGTGAGGCAGAGAACCTGGAATCCTTTTTCTCCCTCCTGGTGAAGGCAGGGAACTTGGAATCCTTTTTCACCCTTCTTATGCAGGCAGAGAACCTAGAATCTTTTTTCACCCTCTTGGTGAAGGCAGTGAACCTGGCCCATTGACACCAAAGAGATCTTCTTCTTCCCAAAACTTTCCTCAAGATAAACCTTGAATCTGATGGTATTAAGGTGCAAGCTTGTCGGAGCAACCGTGTGAAACCCCTCCAACTCCCTTGAAACCCCCTGTAAAGATCTTCTCCCTTTCAAACTCCACCATTTCCTCTCTCCCTTTCAAGGCTCTCTCTTCAAGTTTTCTCCAAAAGAACGAAGACTCAATGCATGCCAAAGACACTTACAATGTCTTTGGAGAAAGCTTAAATAGAGGGGGCTTTGAAAAACCCTAGAAATTCACCAACCAGATCTTCATGATGCTTGAAAATTTTGGGCTCCTAAAATTCGCACCACGGCCTCCTTAGCTTTCGGGTTAGTTTTAACTGATTAAGTTCCGGGCAAAATTTTTAGAAGACAGTTTGGGTTTGTAGATAAGACACTACCCAGAGATTTTGCCCTCATTTTATGAGGACTTTATATCTGAGTTCTGGTTTCTTATAGGCGCTAGCCCCTATAGTTAATTACTCCTCCTGATAATGAGAAGAGAGAACATTCGATTAAGGCTAGTCATCAATCAGATACATAATATCGAATTTATAAACGGTATCTAGTTTATAATAACAGCATGGGTTTGGGGTGTTAAAAATTTAATATTTAAAATTTAAAATTTCACCATCTTACACATAAAGCAGATGGTGGGGGAATGAATGATGGACCCGATCAAGATCCCATGGTTCTGTCATCACGGGCCATCGTGGTCCTTGGTCTACTTTGTCAGAGTAGGTAGTCGACCCAACCTGATAGAAGGATCCTTGTCAACAGCCATGGGTTGCTTGGTCCAAGGATATCGTATAGACCTAGGGTGAATATTTGTCTAAGATAATAAATTTAAATCCACCTTAGCTGACACAGGGCTTTGTTCCCTATCGATTATAGCCTATTCATTCATATCTAAAGGATATTGTTCCATTGGGGAGATTACAGGCTCTTGGCATGATCGTAATTTAGTTGTGCCATTTGGCAGCAAAGCACCCAGTTCAAAGGGCCTTGGTCATAACTGAAAGTTTATGAAGGTTGTTAGACCCTAAAAACTAGTCCCAAGGCTAACCAAGACATGCGAATTTTTCAAAAATTAAAAGAAATATTTTTAAATAAAGGTGGTCAGGTGATTGAATATTCTTCCACAATATTACGATTTCTAAAGTCAGCCATTGATCAAAATTAAAAAGTTTTGAAAAACATAATTTATGAATCCCGCTCTGATATCACTTTAAAATTCGTGAGGGTTGTTAAACCCTAAAGAATTAGTCCCGAGGCTAACCAAGAGGGGGGTGAATTGGATATTTAAAAAACTTCTTTAACCAAAAGAAAAATCTTTTTATATCTTGTAGCATAAACGAATTAAATCAACAATAAAAAGATTAATCAAAGATTTCACTCACGCAGTTAATCGCAATTAAAATAAAGTGCAAAAAATAATCAAAATGAACACATCATATTTATAGTGGTTCGATCCAACCTGACCTACGTCCGCTCCCCAAAACCTTACGTTCTAGGTATTGCACTAAACCTTTAGTGACTCTCCTTTAGCCCCCACAGCTAGGCGGAGAAGCCTTACAAAATCTCTTCCACCTCCCCCGGTGCGGTAGAGAACCTGAAATCCTTTTCACCCTCCTCGTGAAGGCAGAGAACTTGGAATCCTTTTTCACCCTTCTTGTGCAGGCAGAGAAGCTGGAATCTTTTTTCACCCTCCTGGTGAAGGCAAAGAACCTAGTCCATTGACACCAAAGAGATCTTTTTCCCAAAACTTCCCTCAAGATAAACCTTGAATCTGATGGTATTAAGGTGCAAGCTTGCCGGAGCAACTGTGTGAAACCCCTCCACACTCCCTTGAAGTACCCTCCAAAGATCTTCTCCCTCTCAAACTCCACCCTTTCCTCTCTCCCTTTCAAGGCTCTCTCTTCAAGTTTTCTCCAAAAGAACGAAGACTCAATGCATGCTAAAGACACTTACAATGTCTTTGGCGAAAGCTTAAATAGAGGGGGCTTTGAAAAACCCTAGAAATTTAATTCTAGCGGCAAAGATCGTCATCATCATCCTGTACGATTAGTACAAAATAGCCCTTTCAGTAAGGACGATCAGCATAGTCCTGTACGATCAGTTTAATAATTTGCATAGATTGTCTGGGATAATTAGTTCAAGATACAATATTAATCATCCAATACACTATGGGACGATGGGCAGCAATTTAAATATCATCCCGCATATTGTTCAGGACGTCCAGTACGATCGCCTGTACGATCAGAGGAAATTTATGGTTTTTGTCTTGGACGATTAGGAAAAATAATTATGACGGCAAGTATCGTCCAGTACGATATATAGATCGTCCAGGACGATCATATTGAATAATTCAATCATAATTAGTCCCCTAATCACAAGATCAATTTAGGCATGATTGACATTGATCGTCTAGTACGATATATATCATCCTGGACGATTAGAACAAAATTTGAGTCTTATAGCCTTGCCTAAATTATCATTGGCGGCTATTTTTCATCATCATAAAGGATCATCCTGGACAATCAAAATCGTCCAATATGATTAGTTCAGAGCCGATCGTCTAGTATGATGTTTATCGTCCTGGATGATTAGTTTAAAATTTAAACTTATGGTTTTTACTTGATCTTACTCCCTTGAGTATGTGTGTGCATAGTTACCAAGCTAGCAAATACCTTTATAGGACTTGACTCAAGAAATCAAAATTACATCAATGAATATTACAGACTCTTTACAGCATAATCTATTCTATCCAATCTTGAGCTCTAATTCTTCGTTGGATGGCGCATGGTGTTCCTGAAATGTTAATATACACAAAAACAAGTATAGAATAAAAATACTAGGATATATAAAGATACGAACCATAATGTTTATTATCATCAAAAGCATAAACACGTGAGCTTGAGTAGCAACAATCTCCCCCTTTTTGATGATGATAAACATTACTGGTTGAATTTGCAAATTAAAAGTATTTTCTCTTAATCTCCCCCTCACTAAGATAATAACTATAAAAATAGCGAAAAACACAATTTTCTTTCTTTTTAATTTTTATTTTAAAATAAAATAAATAACTAGATAAAAAGATGAACTAAACAAATACAACACAAATATAACAATACGTTCAAGTACAACAGTACGTTCAAACACAAATACAATAATACGTTCTCCCCCTTTGACATTATCAAAAAGAAGATGAGCATAGAAAAAAAAACAGAAAAAACAAACTAAAAGATCAATAACCAATTTGAATTATATGCCACATTCGATAATCAATTGATTGCAAGAAAGTAGACATGCGAATTTTTCAAAAATCAAAAGAAATATTTTCAAATAAAGGTGATCGAGTGATTGAATATCCATCCGCAATATTACGATTTCTAAACTTAGCCATTGATCAAAATTTAAAAGTTTGAAAAATCATAATTTATAAATCTCGCTCTGATACTACTTAAAAGTTCGTGAGGGTTGTTAGACCTTAAAGAACTAGTCCCAAGGCTAACCAAGAAGGGGGTGAATTGGATATTTAAAAAACTTCTTTAATTAAAAGAAAAAAAAATTTAATATCTTGCAGCGGAAACGAATTAAATCAACAATAAAAAGATTAATTAGAGATTTCACCCACGTAGTTAATCGCTGTAAAAATAAAATGTAGAAAATAATCAGAATGAACACACCAGATTTATAGTGGTTCGGTCCAACCTGACCTACGTCCACTCCCCAGAACCTCTCATTCTAGGTATTGCACTAAACCTTTAGTGACTCTCCTTTAGCCCCCACAACTAGGCGGAGAAGCCCTTACAAAATCTCTTCCACCTTTCCAGTGCGGCAGAGAACCTGAAATCCTTTTCACCCTCCTGGTGAGGCAGAGAACCTGGAATCCTTTTTCACCCTCCTGGTGATGGTAGAGAACCTGGAATCCTTTTTTATCCTCCTGGTGCTGACAGAGAACTTGGAATCATTTTTCACCTTCTTGGTGAAGGCAGAGAACCTGGTCCTTTGACACCAAAGAGATATTCTTCTTCCCAAAACTTTCCTCAAGACAAACCTTGAATCCGATGGTACTTTGCAGTTTCCTTATTCATTTTGGTAAGTTATGGTTCTGTTGATAATTAAAATAGGTTTAACTTTAGTTTTTTGCTCACTTTTTGGTTACAATGTTCTATAAGCTCTATTTATTTCCTAAGGTTGTTACTGCTTTCATATTTCTTGTAATTTCTATATTCAATCAATGAAAATGGGATTCAACGATAGTAGATAATTTTTACACTACATGCAACTTCAAACCCTTTAAAAATGGTGATTTTATTTCACTTATAATATAATGAAAATAAAATCAGCATTTTATGAAGCATTTGTCCTATCTACACAACCTACAAAAAAAGAGTCCCTAGCAAGTTTTGATTCAGTGTTGTGGCTGTGATTATTTTTTTGGAATTTGATAAGCCTGATGCTTATTTATCTCAAAAGAATTCTATGTGGAAAAATAATAATGACATTCACAGAAGACACATGATTGGCTGGACAGGTTTAAAAAATTCAATGTGCCATCTTACTCTAGTTTCAATATCTGTCAAATTGTGTTTACTTTAAATCATTAATTGTTCTTTAATGGATTTACATATTTGCATTAATTGAATAAGAATCAAAAGTTCCATCTCATTACCTCAGTGGTTGGGGATTTTTCATCTGATTGTGAATTTCATTCAATCTTCCTAAACATAGAGGGAACTACTGCTTTGTGGTTAGAATTGTGGCCAAGTTGGGAGTTCCTTTCTTCAACCAGGCTAATTTACCCTAACTTTATCAATATTTGTTGTTCGGTACTCATTATTTTTACAAATTACTGTTCATCTAATTAGGCATCTTAATATCTTCATATGTTGTTCTCATATTTAACTCATGCTCTGTTTCACAGGGAAAAATCTTACTTCTATAAATGGCTGTTCAATTCATGGCATGGATGGATGAAGACCCTTTATTTTCATGTTACCAAATATCAGGTTTTGTGTGCTTGTTGGCTTGTGTACATTTATGGGTTAATGGAATTGCAGAAGTCACTGAACAGAATCTCATAAAGTAATGTAAGGCTGAAATTATTAAGAGCAGCTTTTAAAATATTTCATAGTTGTCTGTAATATTTATGCTCTATTTGGGATGTCTCTTATTATTTTATTTTTTAGATTGTAAACATAATTTTTATTTGGCTACTATATTTTTGCTGCTTTTAAAATATATGATAAAAATAATAAGATATAGTGAAATGATTATGTTCAAAATCTATTTTCCTATTTCTAAAATAGATGTGCTTGTCATATCTCATGACTTAGTTTTTATCTATGGATCTGATGTGGAGATCTTATGCATGTTTGAGGATTTTGTGATTTGGTTTTGTTTTTGACATCCGTCTGTGTTGTGGAAAGTTAGCTGCTTTTTCTTTGCCCTGTTTGTAATTATGTGGGAAGGGAGAAGCATATTTGGGTTCACTCAGTAAAATTGAATTTAGGAAGAATTAGAGGAGATGCGGTTCTAGAAGTTACAGTTTGTGGAAGGGCATTGTTTATGGCTCTACTAAGTGACAGTTTGTACTAAATTTAATTTAATGTTCTTTTAATCTAAACTTAGATTACTCATGGAAAATTTACTCTTTGTTGACAGCAGAAACTGCCCAAATTTCAAAAAACTATTCCCTGAATATGTAGAGAAGCATAATCAGCTCCGTGCCTTGGAACAGTCCGTTTCAGAGCAACCAACTCAGAATGAACAAACGAATCCCACTCCTTCGACTACATATGAAGCAGCCAAAAGACCAGAAAATGCAATCTAAACCAATTCCATAATCCTCATATTATTGCTGCCTGCAACGAAATGTTTGCCTCTACATTAGATAAAATAATACATTTTTGTTTTTTATTAGATTGAGACGCACACTAAAAATGTGATTGAGGTGCTTTTCTGGTAGACTTTGCAGCCCATATATTCTTCATCTGAGTTATGTCGCTGCAAATTCTCTGTTTAAGCTTTGGGGTTGAGTTGACTGTCGGGCAGGTTACCACCACGGTGAAAATAAAATTTGATGAGAGGACAAAGGCCTTTTAGCAAAGAAATATTGATGTGAACAAACTTTGTAAAAAACATAGTACAATTAAAAAATAAATTGTGATTTAACTAAAACAAAATTCCAGCCGCTCGTTTCAGTTAAAAAAATCCCACCCATCGTTTGTGATTTCACCAACCTCCTCTTGTAAGTATATTCGTCTTATTCTCTTTTTTATTTTCCTATTACTTTTTTTGATTGCATTATCAGTTCAAAGCATAGATAATATCTTAGATCCTTAGGAGTATGCAAATGAATTGGCATTTGAAAGAAATATCCAACAAATAAAACAATTGATTTGGATGGCAAAGTCTTTGTTTATGTTTTGTTGGCTATCCTGACACGTTCTCTGGAGCCCTAAAAGTACAGAGTTAAAGTTTGTTGTTCCGGCATATGTCTTATTTATCTCAGATTACAAGTTTGGGGATGCAGGACAAGGGCAAGGGCAGTTAAAAATGGGGCTGAGCCAAAGGCTAGAAGTGGAAGGAGAGCTGCCATTTCATAAAAAACCTAGAACCAACTCTTCTTATTTCCTCAGTGCACCAACTCCACCTACGCCACTGCCCAGGTCCACTCTAATTTAGCTTAACTTAAATCACAGTGAAAACAACTCACATTTTCTTAAAAAACAACTCATTAAACCATGGGATATGATATGTCAAATGCTTTATATTGGCTCTACTTATTATTTGTAGTTAAATATGCTTCTACTATTGTCTAGAAATTTTTTTGTTAGAAATAGTTCATTGTTGTTGAAATTTTTAAATATATGTGGTGGCTTAATTGACATTCCTCTTGCATAAGATATAAGCAATCAATATATTCATATTCATGATTTCATATTCCAAACTATCTTTTCAGATGCAGGCTGAAGTGGATGCCACTGAAGTTTGGAAGCAGAGATCCCAAGACTTAGTTGATATTGTGTAAAGAAATTTGCCTCATGATAAGGCTATTTTTTGAGTTTTTGTGTAATATTTTGTGAAGGCATTTATTGTAATAAATTGATTATGTACAAATATGAAGAGTGAAGTAGAACTTCTGTTATATTTAAGGTGAAAAAATTCTTGTAATTTTAGATTTATGAAATGAATTTTTTATTTGAAGAAAAAAATTTTATGTAAGCTCTCATATGTAGTGAAATTTTTAAAAATTTGATTGAAGATTAATTATTTACAATTGAAATATTATGAGTCAGCATAATGAATTGATAATTGAATGTAATTTATATTGGATATAACATGTATTGAGGCACATAATAATGTCATTTTATTAAAATTATTTTATTAGATTTAAGTGTTGGGAAATCATATATCTTAGGACAACATGAATATGCCTTATTATTAAACATGTTCCATCAAATAAATGTGTTAGGAAAGCTTATCTATTATGGCACATAATATTTGTCGCATTTATTTACAAATTTCATCACATGAAGGTGTTAGGAAAGCTTGTCTATTAGGATATTTTATAGGTGTCGTTAAAGAAACTATGACATCAAAATTATATGTCATGAAAGTTATGTTTTTAGGGTACATAAAGATGCCCTAAATCCTATGCCAACAGCCACCTAAGTGACACCTTTATTTGGTGCTCTAATACATCAGGTGCCCTTACAGATATATGTTATGGTACTTTAAGGTGCCATAACAACCATTATTTTTTATAGTGTAGGATAATTTAGAATAATTAATATTCTAAATAATTTTGAAATAATATTAAAATAATTTTTAAATAGTCTCTGAAAATTACAAAGTATTTAAAAATTAATTTTCTAAAATTATAAGAATATTTTAATTTATTTTAATTAAATATTAATTAAAATATCAAATATTAAAATGTTTGATATTAATTAAAATATGTTAAACATTTTAACTTAATTTTAATTTTAAAATAAAGAGCTTGAAAAATAAAGCAATTAGATATAAAATATAAATTTTTTTGATTAATAATTAATTTTTAGTGATTTTTTAAAATTATCTGATTTTAAAATAATTGAAATTAATTAAAATTAATTAATTCTTAATCCGACGACGGCTGAGCCACGTGGCGGCAAACGACTGGCCCGTTCAGACCGTGGAGGCGGTGGCCAATCATTGACAATGATTATGCCGCTGCGCAATCATTGTCAAATGATTATAACGGCGGTGGGACCCACGCAGTTTCACTAATTCACGTCAGCGTCTCACCGTGGTCGTCGGATCCTCCGCCATTTCAAACGGATGGCTCTGATCAAGCCGAACAGGGATTCATCTAACTAAGCAGACCGTAGGGTTCGAACTGACCGTGGAATGACAAGATCGCAGCCGTTGATCGGAAAATCAACGGCTGCGATCTTGTGTCGTTCAAACAGACCACGAACTAAGCCCTAGAAATGGTTTTTAAGCTCGTTCTCGAGATTAGGTGGATAAATCAATTGAAATTTTAAACTTAAACTAAGATTATGAACATAAACGATGTGGAGGTGAATTCAAAGCTTAAAACGCACTTAATACAAAGTTATTTAAGTTAGTGTATCTTTGGCTAGGGTTAAACTTTTCACCTTGTTTTAAGGACAGTTTGAACCGTGTAATGGATGGTTGAATTTGTAGATTGTCCACGCAAGTTTTTGCTAAAGGAAGTGCGGTCTGAAATGCTCTCCAACACAAGCTCTAAACCTTGGACGTAAATCAACTTGAGTCCACCAGAAAACCCACTAGCGGTGGCTTTGACTGGCTGGTTTTGGTTCAGGAAATGAATAGGGATATCTGGGGAGCTCCAAGAGATTGGAGGCTGGGTTTGGAGAGGCTCGAGTAGAGAGAAAAGCTCTAGGTTAGAATGAGACTTGAAATGGGCCTTTTGCCCTATTCAAATGTCCCCATGTGAATTGGATGGCTGGGATGGCTTTGGCTGCTTCTCCAGATTCTTGACATTTGTCCTATAGTAGGTAGACAGTATAAGAATCAAGGACACAAGGACTAGTGAGGTGGAAAGGGGTTTTGGTTCCCACTTGGGCATGGAATGATTAAGAGCCATTAGATCTAGATCTAAGGGCTGGGAGAGGCTCTAGGAATGTTCTAGAGTTCCCTAAATCTGCTAGAGAAGTTTAAGAGTGAATAGATTAGGCTTAAGAGATCATTTGACCATTTTTTACCACTCTAAGACCTTCCTTTTCCTTTTGTTGACTAAGTTGACTAGTCAACAATCAAGGGGGAGTGCTGAGGTGGCATGGGAAATGGCTTAAGCTAGCTTGGAGGGAGTTTAAGTGTTTATGGATTGGAACTTCAATATATTAAAGGGAACTTGAGGTTGTTTGACCAAGTGTATTGAATTGACTTGGTCAACAAGTTCATGACTTGACTCATGGTGAGTTTGGTAATCTCTCAAAGCATCAAAAAGAATGGATTAAAAGCTTAATGGGATTTGGTTAGATGCATATGGTAGTTTAATCCAAACACATAGGTTTGACTAAAGTTCAAAATGTTGACTTAGTCAACCTATAGTGATATGATTTATGATAGGTCTAGACATTTTTTAGCCATAAATTGGAGATGGGTTAAGGGCTTAAATGGTTTGAAATTGTTAAATAGGTTAAGATAACCCATTTAAACATTAAGGGGTTATTAATTAACCTAGGTTAACTTGGTCAACCAAGTTGACCCATGACTTGAGTTTGGGCTCAATGAATTTAAAATGACATTTTGAGTCTCATAAAGGTGTTCTCAGGGGTCAAATAGGTCATTTGGGTCAAATCACCTATTTGAGCCCTTAATGAGTCTTTAGGTCAACCAGGTTGACCCAGGGTCTGAGTCTGGGTCCAAAAGGTTTGGTTTAATATTTGAAACTTGCTGGAAGTGGTCTCAAATAATCTAGAGGTCATTTGGTTTAAAATGTATATTTAAACCCTCAAGGGGTAATTTGGTCAAAGCTGGTTGACCTGGTCAATCAAGCTTGACCAGGGTCTGGGCTTGAGTCCATTGCACTCCTAATGATGATTAGAATGCATTGGAAGAAGTTATGGAGTTTGATTTGAAAATGGCATGTTGAAGTTTAGAGAAAACTCCAAAGTTACCCTTAAGGGGCATTTTGGTCATTTTGACCCCAAGTCAACTGGGGGTCAAAGTGAATCCAACAAAATATAGTTTAATGCTCAATATGACATAATCAAGGGTCTAGAAGTGATTGGAGGCTTTGGAGAAAGCTCCAAGATCAAAATCCACTGTGTGGTAGGTCTAGTAGTATATGTCATAAATATTTGAAGGTTTTACAGTATTTAGATTTTAATTTAGTTTATAGGGTTAGAGACCTCAGAATGGGCTCAAATTTTGAGAGTTGCCTCTAGAGACATGTCCCATCAATGTGCAATTAATAGACTCTAAATTAGAGGTCATTTGACTAGGTTTTAAAGTTTTTGAAAAATCTTTGAAAAAGGCTTTCAGGACAGAGCCTTTGAACTTTGGATTTTGGATTAAATTTCTGGATTTGATCTAGATTTTGAATCTGGTTGATTGGATTTGAATTATCCAAATCATTTATAATCATTTGGAGATCATAAGTGATAGGATAGGGTTAAAGCTTGATCAGAGACAGGATCAAGGTTTAAATTAGAATTTGGATTTTGAACTGGACTGAAGTCTAGATTTTGATTGAGGTTTGAATTGATTTGAAGTTGAATAGGTTTGAAATCTGGATGGATTTGAGATCTGGACTAACCTGGATTTAGATTAAACTAAGATCTAGATTGATTAGAACCTGGGATTGACTTGAGATCTGAATTAATTTGAACTGGGTTGATATGGAGTTTGATTAGATCTGAGGTCATGATTGACTTGAATCTGGATTGATCTATGATCTTGATTGATCCTACAGTCTGAATTGATCTAGATTCTAGGTAGATTTAGGACCTTGGTAGATCTAGGACCTGGGGAGATCTAGGACATGGGCAGATCTAGAACCTGGGTAAATCTCAAGGTTTGAAATCTTGGAGAATCCTAGAGTCTAGAAGTGTTAAGGTCTAGGGTCTTAGAAGAATCCTAGGGTCTAGATAGATCTTAGGATTTGAACTAGTTTGGAAGCTAGACTGATATAGGGTCATGATCAATCTGAAACTTGGATTGGATCCTAATAACCTCATATAAAAAAGAGGTCAATAATACCTAAAGGATCCACTGCCTGTTCCAAGGTGGAGATCAATGTTAAAGAGGTGAAAGCAGAACATCAAAGTTCAAAAGCAATTCAAAAGTTGAGAAAAGAAAAAATCAAAAATTAAAAGAGACAAAATTCCAGTAGCGAAGACGACGTCGAGCGCGTGGTCTTTAGGCCTCCAAATAATTTACCTCAAGAGTGAGAGGATGGCCCAAAGAGCATGTGGTCAAGGCCGCTCTTAAGTTGAAAAAAGAAATCCCTCAATATACATTGAACTTGAATCAAGTTTTGATGAAGAATCAAGAAAAAGGGGTGCTAGAATTGCTTTTGACTATATAAAAATTAATCCTCCTCCGAAGTTTGATCTCACCTTAGAATTAGATAGTGATCAGGAGGGTACCAAATCAAATATTCAAAGTGACGAGCCTAAATTGAGTCTATATGAAAAGCTTAATAGTGCAGTTGAATCCTTAACCTTAACCCCACTATCTGCTGATAGGGTCTCAGGGTTAGTAATTATGGACACCCCAAACTTAGATGGAGAAGTAAGGAAAGTCCAGAAGTTCTTACCTAGCTTTTCTTCTTCAAGAAATGAAGATCATGTAATCCTTAAAGTGGCAAATTTTTATGAATTAATGGAATTACATTTTGGCTACTTTCCTATTGGTGTCAAAGCTCTTATCTCTAAAGGTTTTGCTCCGAGTCGATAGACTAAGGATCAAGTTAGATACCACGAAAGTACCTAAAATTCAAAATTTAATAAGAATTAGACAAGTGGTGTCAACTTTGGTAATGTTAGTTCATTTGACGATGATGAATTTTGTTTAATAATAACTATTCTCCTGAATCTAAAAATGCTCCTACTGAAGTCGTCGATTCACTCAATAGACTTTGTTTGGAGACTTTAGATGATTCCGACGAACTTCAGGTTTGGGATGCACCCCCTGAATTCAAAGAAGAAATTTAGTCAACAGTTGATGAACTTAAAGAAATCAACCTTGAAATAGAGGAAGACCCTCACCCCACCTTCATAAGTTCTTTATTGAGTAAGGATGAGTCTAGGGATCTGATTCAACTTCTATTTGAGTTTCAGGATTGCTTTGCTTGGATATACGATGAAATGCCAAGTTTGTCCGCTGACTTAGCAGTCCATAAACTTGGAATTCGGCATAATGTCATTCCTATCAAGCAAGCTCCACGACGCATGCATCTGGAGATTGAACAACAAGTCATTTTTGAAGTCAAGAAGTTAGTCGAAGCTGGATTTATCCGAGAGGAACAATATCCCTCTTGGGTAGCCAGCGTCGTGCCGGTTCAACAGAAGAACGGTCAAATTCAAGTCTATGTTGACGATAAAGACCTGAATAAGGCATGTCCTAAGAACGAATTTCCTTTGCAAAACCCAGAACTCATGGTGGGCATTGATTCTTTGCATGTTATTTTCTCCTTTATAGATGGCTCGTTAGGCTATAACCAAATCAAGATGGCCCTAGAAGATGAGAGAAACACTGCATTTAGGAGTTCTATAGAGATCTTTTGTTATAAAGTGATGCCCTTTTGGTCTTAAAAATACTGGTGTAACCTACCAGCGGGCCATAACTCATATCTTTGATGACTTAATCCACAATCAAGTCGAGTGCTACATCGATGATTTAGTTGTCAAGATTAGAGTGAAAGATGCTCATCTTTATGACTTAAGAATTATCTTCGAGTGGTTGCATCGCTACGACCTTAAGATGAATCCCTTGAAGTATGCTTTCGGCATCACCTCAAGGAAATTCCTAGGTTTTGTAGTCAGGTACCGCATAATTGAAATTGATCCTAACAAAATCGAAGATATCTTAAATATGCCGCCTCCTAAAAGCCTTACTCAACTGAGGTCTCTTCAAGGCAGGCTGGCGTATATAAGAAGATTCATTTCTAATATTTTTGGAAGATGTTAACCGTTCTCTGTTATGGCTAAAAAGGACGTCAAATTTATTTGGGACGAGAAATGTCAATCTGCTTTTGAAAATATCAAATAATATCTGACAAATTCACGAGTTCTTGGTGGCCCCTATTCCAGGGAGACCTTTAATTCTTTATACTGCAGCCCTTGACGCGTCTCTCGGGGCGCTTCTAGCTCAAGTTAATGACAATGGAAAAGAGAATGCTCCCTACTACCTAAGTCGAAGACTCCTTCCAACGAAAATCCAGTATCCTACAATCGAAAAGTATTTTCTTGCCTTAGTCTTTGCAACGCAAAAACTAAGGCATTACATGCTTTCTCATCAAGTTAGTTTAATTTTCAGTGTCAATCCCATGCAATATCTTATGACCCGGCCTACGTTGTTTGGATGTCAAGATTATTGGTCTATGATATTGCTTCAATTTGAAATTACTTTCATTCCCCTATGTGCTGTGAAAGGATAGGCTGTCGCCGACTTCCTTACCGCACACTCGCTGCCGGTAGAATCTTCTCTAAATGATGATTTACCTGACGAGCAAATCATGAGTTTCGAGGAATCCAATACTCAAACCTGTGAAATATATTTTGATGGTGCAGCATCCTCTCAACAGGGAAAAACACCTCAATCTACCATTCCTGGGAAAGTCGGAGTTAGCCTGATTTTTATAACACCAGATATGGGAAAGATGCACTTTTCCTACCTCTTATCAAAGCCTTGCATGAATAATGAGGCTGAGTACGAAGCTCTGATAACTGTTCTTGAACTTGCAATCTTGATGGAGATTAAAGAGATTAAAATATATGGTGACTCTCAACTAATAATCAACTAGATTGCATGGACCTATAAGGTTTTAAATTCTAAACTCCTGAAATACTACTAGTACACAATGCACTTACTCGAGCAAATTCCAATTGTAACTACGTATAGGGTTCCTGTTATGACTCGGGCTCACAAGTTTCTATTTTGATGATAACAAACATTATGGCTCACATCTTCTAATATTTGGAATGTATATTTATTTGTGTGTGTACTAACATTTCAGGAACAGCATGCATCAATACAAGAAAGATTCAAGACTCAAGAATGAGTAGAATAGGCTTTATTGTATTTCTCATTGATGTACTTTTTAATTCCTTGAGTCAAGTCCTATAATGGTATATGTTTATTTATGACCATGTGTACACATACTTAGGGGGAGTGAGATCCTGTCAAAACCAGAAGTTCAACTTTTGAACAAATCGTACTGGATGATTTCTGATCGTCCAGGATGATCTGTTCATTGAACTAATCGTCCTGGACGATATTTATATCGTCCTGGACGATCCAATATGATCTCAAAACCCTAGCCGCCACGACAATTTAGGCAAGGATTTAAGAGTCAAAATTTATTCTAATCGTCCTGGACGATCTATATATCGTCCAGGACGATTTGTGCAAAATTTGTTCTGATCATCCTGGACTATCCCAGGATCGTACGGGACTATCAAGTCAAATTCTGCACATCGTCCTGGACGATCCTGCGATCGTCCTGGATGATCTTTGGCGACAGAATTGAGTTTTTAGGGTTTTCTGAAACCGTCTTTTGGAGCACATCATCCTGGACGATCCGGCGATCCTCCTGGACGATCTTTGCCGCCAGAACTAATTTGGAAGGGTTTTTGGAGCTCTTTATTTAAGCTTTCTCAAGGCACTTGATAGGAGTCTTTGGCAGCCATTGAGGCTTCGTTCTTTTGGAGAAAACTTGAAGAGAGAGCTTGAAAGGGAGAGAGGAAAGGGTGGAGTTTGAGAGGGAGAAGAGCCTGGGAAGGGGGTTTCTCGAGGGAGTGTGAGGGGGTTCACACGGTTGCTCCGGCAGGCTTGCACCTAAGTACCGTCGGATTCAAGGCTTGTCTCGAAGGAAGTTTTGGGAAGAAGAAGTGCTCTTTGGTGTCAAAGGACCCGGCTACTCCGCCGCACCGGGGAAGGTGGAAGTGATTTTGTAAGGGCTTCTCCGCCTAGCTGTGGGGGCTGAAGGAGAGACACTTTTGATTTAGTGCAATACTTGGAGGGTGCCTCCGAGGAGTGGACGTAGGTCAGGTTGGACCGAACCACTATAAATCCGGTGTATTCTTTCTTATTATTTTTCCGCACTTTATTTTATTGCGATTATCTGCTTGGGTGATATCTGTGATTGATCTTTTTATCGTTGGTTTAATTCGTTTCTGCTGCACGTTATAAAAAGATTTTTGTTTTGTTTCAAATATCCAATTCACCCCCCCTCTTGGTTAGCCTCGGGACTAGTTCACTAGGGCTTAACATCCTTATCGAACTTTCAGTTCCCTGTGGAAGCAATTGTTTAGCGGATATCCTAGCAAAGCTCGCAAAGGAATTTGCCTGTCCAGAAGAAGACTCCATCCTTATAGAAGTTTCGGGTCATCAAGTCTTGTCTCCTATAGATTTGGAGCACCTCAACAAACAAGCTTTATAGGTCCTTTCTACCTGTTCAGCAGTCGATGAAGAAGATGATTGGAGATAACCTTTGATCAAATACCTTCAAGAAGGCAAGCTTCCCCACGACAAGTCACTTGCCAATCAAATCAAGAAACATGCCCTATCATATGTACTAGTCAATGATATGTTGTCCCGTCGATCGTTCGATCAGATGTGGCTTGATTGTTTAGATAAATGAGAGGCCCTGAAGATTGTTAACGAAGTTCATGCTGGATTATGCAGTGCTCATCAATAAGGTCCGAAGATGAAAATAAAAATCAAAAGACTTGGTTACTACTGGCCTATGATGATTGACGATTATATGAAAATTACAAAATATTGTCATAAGTGTCAGGTTCATAGTGTTATTTTATATCAGCCGCCTGACGTATTGCACCCCATGATAGCCTCGTGGCCCTTCGAAAGTTAGGGCACGGATATCATTGGGCCAATTGACCCTCCTTCTTCTAGGGGTCATCGCTTCATTTTAGCAGTAAGTGATTACTTTTTAAACTGGGCAGAAGCAATCTCATTGAGAAATGTAACATCACATCATGTAATGAAATTCTTTTGTGACCATATCATATATTGATAGGTTGGTGGAAGCTTTGTGGGCCTACCGATCATTTATCAAATCCTGACCCAATACACACTATTTTGCACTAGTGTATGGGTCTGAGGCTGTACTCCATCTGGAAATTCAAATTTGTTCGCTCAGAACTGCAATCCAGAACCAGATCAAAATAGAGCAGAATGCGCAACTTCGACTAGAAGAGCTCGATGGTCTTAAAAAACGTCGTCTAAAAGCCCAGCAAAATCTAGAACTCTATAAAGCCCGAATGGTTCAAGCTCATGATAAGTTAGTGCAACCTAAAACCTTCCGAGTAGGCGACTTGATCTTGGTTCTTTGGAGGCCTATCTTAGCTCACTAAAAGATCAATAAAAAGTTTGAACCAACTTGGGAAGGACCCTTCGTAGTAGAAGCAGTCTACGAAGGAGGCTCATATCAGCTAGTGGATTATAAAGGAAATAACCCAATGCTACATGTAAACGGGCGATTCCTTAAGAGATACTATGTTTGATGTAGCTAAAATTTTCAATCAATAAAATTTTTAAATTTTGAATAAAATTGACTCAATTTTGTTTAAGTTTTCAGATTCTAGAATCCTATTTATCTTTTTTTTAAGGTTAGATGTGAGTCATCGCACGTTCTTCCCTTAGGATGATCTTTTTAGTGGTGGAGTACGCCCCTTTGTGGCACCATCCTAAAATTTAAATCTTGATCTTATGTGGAGCAAGCTTCCTCCTAATATGATCACTCACTAGTGATGGATAACATCCTCTACGGCACCATCCTAGTTTCAAATTTTAAATTCAAACTCGATCCTCTATGTGGAGCAAGTTTCCTCCACCCATGATCATTTCAAACCCGATCCTCTACGTGGAGCAAGTTTCCTCCACCTATGATCATTCCAGACTCGATCCTCTGTGTAGAGCAAGTTTCCTTATGATCATTTCAGACCCGATCTTTTATGAGATCATCTAGTCCTATTTTTCTTAAGGTTAGATGTGAGTCATTGTGCTTTCTTTCCTTAGGATTAGATCTACTAGTGATGGAATACGCCCGTTGTGGCACCATCCTAGTTTCAAATTTCAAAACAAATCCTCCGTGGTTAGGTGTGAGTCCCAGTGATTCCTTCCCACATGATCATCCAGGCTTTCTTTTCCTTAAGGACAAATGTGAGTCATCGTGCTCTCTCTCCTTAGGATTAGACATTCTAGTGATGGAGTATGCGCTCTGTGGCACCATCCTAATTTTCAAAATCTAGATCTCACCTTCCGTGGGAAGCAATGCTTCCTTCCCACATGATCCTCCAACCTTCTTTTTATTAAGGACAGATGTGATTAATCGTGCTCTCTCTCCTTAGGATTAGATGTTTTAGTGATGGAGTATACCCTTTGTGGCACCATCCTAGTTTCAAAATTCAAAATTCCAGGCCTGATCTCCTATGGGAAGCAATGCTTCCTTCCCATGAGTTCATCCAGTTTTCTTCTCATTAGGGTTAAGTATTCTCTTTCCCGTAAGATTAAACTCCCTAGTTTCAATTTAAACTCCAAATTCCTTAATTCACTCTTCATCTCCTTAAGGTTAGGTTCTTCCTTCCCTTAGGATTATATCTGTTAGTGGTAGAGTATGCGCCTCGTGGCACAACCCTAGTGTTAATTCCAATTCCATAATCAACTTTCTTTTCCTTTAGGGATAGACTTTCTCTTCTCTTAGGTTTAGACCCGCTAATGATAGAGTACGCCCTCCGTGGCAATACCCTAGTACCCATTCAGATTTCAACTACAGTTTAAACCCTGATTCAGCCTTCAACAAATATCAAACCCATTTTAGTACTTATCCAATCATTAATAATCATTCAAATGATTATAAATTATTAGGATAATTCAAATTTAAACTTTGAAACCCAAAGTCTAGTTCAAATCCAAAAATCCAAAATCAAAATCCAAGGCCAAAAATCTAAGTCCTGAAAGCTTTTTCCAAAGGATTTTCAAATACTTTAAACCCCAATTAAAAGACCTCTGCTTCAAAGTCTATCAATTGCATATTGATAGGACATGTCTTTAGAGACAACCCTCCAAATTTAAGCTAAATCTGAGTCTCTACTCCCAAAAACTAGATTGAAATCCAAAGGCTGTAGTACCTTTAAATATTTACGGCCTATGCCACTAGACCTACCACCTAGTAAATTTTGACCTTGGAGCCTTCTTCAAAGAATCCAATCACTTCTAGACCCTTTATTATGTTATGATGAGCAGTAAAGTGCATTTTGGTGGACCCACTTTGACCCTTAGTTGACCAGGGGTCAAAATGACCAAAATGCCCCTTAAGGGCAATTTTGGAGTTTTCTCTAAACTTCAACTTGCCCTTTAGAAATCAAACTCCAAAATTCCTTTCTATGCATCCTAATCACCATTAGGATTGCAAGGGACCCAGACCCAGACCCTGGTCAAGCCCAGTTGACCAGGTCGACCCCTTTTGACCAAATTAGCATTTTTATAACTAGCAACTTCATCATTCGCATTTTTATAACTAGCAACTTCAAATTTTAATGCATGCTCACTATTATCTAGTTCTATTACAAGTCTCTAATTCCTTGAATGCTTCCTTTAACTCAATATGCTCACTTTTTAAAGAATCATGAAACTTGGTTATCTCAATATGCTTCTTATTTAACTCATCAAACTTATCTAATAATAAAGCATGCTCCTTATCTAATGTGATATATTCATATTTAAAATTAGCATGCTCTCTAACTAACATGTAATGATCAAATTTCAAATCAGAAAGTTCTTTCTTTAAATATGCATGCTGCCTTTTGAGTTTCCTATATGAATCATGCATTTGCTCAAAAATTGAAAATAAATCATTATAAGATAACTCACATACCTATTCCTAATTGGAGTTAACAATTATATCATTATCCATTTAACATAGATTTGTTGCCTCCTATTCTAGTTCTTGCTCAAATGAGTGTGAGGTTACGTTTGCCTATAAGGCTTTTTGTGGCCTTTGTTTTCCTCTTTTTATATTTGACTTATCCTTACCCTTCTCTTTCGTAGGATGGCTCTTAAGATTGGGGCAATCAAACCTCAGATGTCCAGTCTTCCTACATTCAAAGCTCATAACATCAGAAGAAACTTTATTAAATTTACTTTTTTATTTTTACTTGTTATCGTGGTAACGTTTTTACTTTTGCTTCAGGAAGCTTTTACATTACCGGGGCATCAAGGCTGCCATTGTTCTTATCATCTCCAGTGTTATTGCTATTCGTGTCATCGGCCTTCAGTGCCATAATTTTCTCCTTTCTTTTGTCACCTGCATCAAATTGTCTTTAGCTCACATTTTGCTCATAAGCAATAAGAGAGCTCAACAAATTATCAATAAAGTATACATTTAAATATTTAGATTCATAAATTATAGTGACTTTATGTAACACCCTAGAATTAAATTTGAAAGAATTAACTATTTTATCTTTTTAATTAATCAGCCAGAGCTTTTATATCATTTTTTGTATAATATAAGTCAATGTTATGTATGAAATATACAAATTTATAAATACCAGAAAATCTAACAAATTTGTATACTATGCATTTACTTAAAAAAAATCATAGCTTCTAATTTACCTAGTGAAAATTTAATATGTTTGAGTCAAAATGCTCATATTGATGATATTTATCACATACCAAAAGTTATGCAATGAAAGTTTACTAAAAATTAAGATATCACAACTTTTGATCAAATAAAAATACAAAAAATATAACATACACAAAATCATTAAAATCAGAGATAGGGTAATTGTTCCTTATAATGAGATGAGTAAATCTCCCAATAGGGTCGACTCACGAAAATCGCTTTATGTCCTCCAAATCCTAAATTCTCTTTTCTCTCTCCTCACTTATACCGATAGGTATCAATTTCTTAAAAATTTGCACTAATATTCAAAAATTATAAAAAAATTATTATGATTAAAATATAATAATATCTATATTATGGCAAAGATAGTTTGTGATTTGGACTATAATAACTCTTAAAAAAATTTATTTGATTGGGTTAAAATATGGGCTATTATACTTTAGCATCAAAACTATAAGACAAATAATGTAAAATCTTATTGACTTGCTTAAAATTAAATAGTTCCCTTCTTAAAGCAAACAAATATGTCACTATTTTCATAAACAAAGTGTACATGTCAGATACAATTTTGCTAGGTTTCATGTGGAAGAGTTTATATTCATGCAATAAATTTAGATGGGTTTGCTTCACTACATTTGTACCTTCATACGTAATACAAAGCCTATCTCATATCTCCTTACCAGTAGTACAGGTAAAACATGCATATGATTCTCAAATTTTAAAGCATAGAAAAAATAATTCAAACATTTCACATTTAATTATATAAGATCCCTATCTCTTATACTCCATCAAGTAAATAGGATTTCAATTTTAACACCATTAACAATGCAAAAAGGAGCAAAATATCTAATTTGAATCATATGTCACATTTTATAGTCAATTGATTATAAAAATGTAGACATACAAAATTTTTAAAAATCAAATGAGATATTATCAAGAAATGGTGGATGGGTTATTGAATACTCCTCCGCAATATTTTTATTCTCAAATTGTGCCATAGATCTTTTCTCAGGGTTTTTAAACCACTAGTTCGGAGAACCCAATTTGATACCAATTAAAAGTTTAATTTATAGTTGTTAGACTACTTGAACTATAACGACACACCAAGAGAGGGGAAAATTAGTGTTTTAAGATTTTCTTTTACAAAAATCTCTTCTTTGAAAATCTTAAACCAAATTCATAGCTACAACATTTTAAAATAGATTTTTTTAAGTAGAAGCAAATAATAAGAAAAATTAAATACTAATTTTTTTGTTTTGATTTTATAGCAAACTAAATAGTAGTTTTTTTCTTTTTATTTTTTAGATTTTTATTTCTTTTGTTTGCTAAAAAAACTTAAATCTAAAAATAATAACAAAGTTTTTAACTCGGATTTGCAAGAAGGTAAACATGCATGAAAATAAAAATGCAAAAAAATAAAGTACTAAAAAATAAGAATAAACATACTGGATTTATAGTGGTTTGGTCAAACTTGACCTATGTCCACTTCCTGGAGTCCTCATCTTCAGGTATTGCACTAAATCTTTTAGAGTCTCTCCTTTTACCCCTATAGAAGGTAGAGAAGCCTTTACAAGAATCTCTTCCACCAACTCGGTGGTGGAGTATTTGAATCCCTTTCACCAATGGTGTCATGAAGTAGCCGAATCCCTTTCACCAACAATGCGGTGGAGAAGTCAAATCCTTTTCACCAACGGTGCGATATAGTTGTTGGTGGCCTTTTGACTCTAAGAGATTCTTCCTGGAGTTTTCCTCATGTAAAACCTTGACCTATGGAGGAAGAAGATGAATATTGGCCGGAGTAACAATGTGTAGACCCTCTCTCACATACTCCTTTGATCCCATAAGGTTATTCTGCCTCTCTCTCAACAACACCTTTCAAACTTTCTCTCTCACAAAAGACTCAAGCAAGCCCCTTGACTGCCAAAGGCCTCTTTAAATGAAATAAGAGTTGTTTAAATACAAGGATCTAAGAAAAACCCTAATTTTCAATTTAATCGTCTCTGTTAGTATAATATGATATGAAGATCATACTATATAATTAGTTTGATTCTCCCTTTAGTACTATACAATGAATGTTGTACTATACAATCAGTTCAAAATTTTCTACTGATCGTCAAGTACGATCATAGGGTCGTACAATATGATTAGTTTAATTGAATCATAGTTCATCCAGGATGAACTCCTGGATGACCAAACATCATCTTTGTCAATCAACCTTCGTTGGTATGCTGAAGCATATTTGATATGTCAATTATTATCTTACTGACATTCGCTATGCGCCTCCTGTCATATGTTATACCATGAAATGTAACGTCAAGGATCGTTTGTTCTCAAGTTATGGTCCAAAAAAAAAAATGGTTTAAAGCCTTAAGTATTAGAAGTTTTAGGTTTACCGGTTCAGCATTCTCCCATTCCCGATCGCAGCGTCTCTCGCACAGTCGCACGAAGGGTTTCGCAACGTCTCTCACATCGTCACACGAAGGGCCTTTTCCTCCTAGTCTGAGCGGCGACTAGCGATGGCGGACGGCGGCCGAAGATGACCTTGGTAATCACGAAGGCCATTTGCGTCGGCTTGCTCAGACGGATTACAGCCGAGAGATTCTTTTTTTGTTGATTTTATAAGTAATAATGTGGATTATATCATTTGTTCTCTAAAACAGGCTTGTTCCTTACAAAGATCTTCCTACTTCAATGCTTTGTCTTCATTTTGTTATGAGATCTTTGATTTTATTTTGTTTGATTTTATAAGTTTTATTTTTTATTTCTTGTTTGATTTCTTAAGGTATCTTTGAGTTCGAATATTATGGAGAGATATTTCAAACGATCTTCAATTCCAAAAACATCAAATGACAATAGTAATCAGGTTGAAGATCATAACGAAAAGCGTATTCGAGTGAATGTTAATTTACCCAATAATATAGAAGTAAGTGTTGAAAATCTTCCAATTGATCCTAGACTACAAATTCCCATTGTTGACTTTAATCCTAATATTCGGGATAAAGTTCAGAGAATATATTTACAACGAGGGCCATTTCAACCTCGCAGTCATGATTTTCCAAAAACTAAATTCGGGATGAAAGACAAACGATTTAATCCTACTTGGGTTGACAAGTACTTTGATTGGCTAGAGTATAGCATAAGTAAAGACAAATCATATTGTCTTTATTGTTATATGTTCAGAAAACCAGGTAGAGGCAATGAAGAGGAAGAAGCATTTAATAAAAATGGATTTTCGAATTGGAAAAAAACAAACAAATTTGATCTTCATGTAGGAGGCCATAATAGTGCGCATAATAATGCTAGATGTAGTTCTGAAGACCTACTGAAACATAGTCAATACATTGGGTTTGTTCTCCAAAAGCAAACATATCAAGCTACATCTGCATAACGTATTCGCCTCAATACTTCTGTTGATTGCATAAGATTTCTTTTGAAACAAGGGCTAGCTTTCTGAAGACATGACGAGTCTTCTACATCCAAAAATCAAGGTAATTTTCTTGAACTTGTGCAATTTTTGGCTGAACATACCAAAGACATAGACGATGTGGTTTTACTAGAGCATTCGCTATTGCTATTACAAAGTTTATATCTGAGGAGATTTGTGATAAATTTTACTCAGTTTTAGTTGATGAATCACGTGACACATTCGCTAAGGAGCAAATGGCAATCGTTGTCCGTTTTGTTAATAAGAAAGGCGAGATAGTGGAACATTTTTTGGGGATTTCTCATGTATCAGATACTACTATAAAAAGTCTTAAATTGGCGACTGAACAACTTCTATCAACATATGATTTGAGCATATGTAGAATACGGGGTCAAGGCTATGATGGTGCTAGTAATATGAGAGGGGAGTTTAATGGTCTAAAAGATCTATTTCTGAATGAAACTCAATCTGCATATTATATTCATTGCTTCTCACATCAGCTTCAATTAGCATTGGTGGCAGTTGCAAAAAGTCATGTTCATATTGCTTTGTTATTTACTATCATTTTGAGTGTAATGAATCTTGTTGGTGTTTCTTGTAAGCGTCGCGACCAAGTACGAGAAATACAATGTGAGAAGATATTAAATCAATTACATAATGGAAATCTATTATCTGGGCAAGGCTTAAATTAAGAAATAACCCTTAGGCGTACTAGTGAGACGCGGTGGGGTTCACACTATGAATCAATTTTAAGATTAATTACAATGTTCTCTACAGTAATTGATGTTCTGGAAATCATTTTGGAAGATGGCTTAAGCTCAGAACAAAAAGGTGAGGCATATGCTTTATTAGAATCGTTACAGACCTTTGAGTTCACCTTTTATCTATATCTTATGAAAGATGTTCTTTGTATCACTAATGAACTATCACAAGCTTTACAAAGACGAGAACAAGATATTGTTAATGCTATGTCTTTGGTGTGTATATGTAAAAAAAGACTGCATGATATGAGAGATAACAAGTGGATTGACTTCATCAGTAATGTAACCTCTTTCTATGAGCAACAAAAAATCAATGTTCCACATATGGATGACAAATGGGTTGCTCATGATCGGCCACTCCGTAGAGCTAAAGATATAACAAATTTATATCATTTTTGGGTTGAAATTTTTTACACAGTGCTTGATATGCAGCTTCAGGAGTTGAACAATCAGTTTAAAGAAGTAAATACTGAACAGCTTTTATGCATGGTATGTTTGAATCCTAATAGTGGATTTCATGCATTCAATAAAGACAAGTTGATTCGAATGACACAGTTTTATCCAAGTGATTTTAGTCTTCTTGATCAGACGGTTCTTGAAAATCAATTGGATACTTATATCATGGATATACGATCTGATGATCAATTCACCTTATTAAAAGATATTGGAAGTCTTGCTGAGAAAATGATCCAAAGTAGGAAGGATATAATATATCCTATCATTTTTAGACTACTGGAATTGACATTGGTATTACCCGTTGCTACAGCAGGGGTTGAAAGAGCATTTTCTGCCATGAATATTATAAAAAATCAGCTGCGAAATAGGATTGGAGATCAATGGATGAATGATTTATTAATTGCTTATGTTGAAAAAGAAATTTTGGATTCTATTGATAATGAAGTAATCATTCAACTCTTTTAGAATATGAAGAGTAGACATTATAAATTATAAGTTGTTTACTATCTTATATTTAATATTATATATTTTTGGATAATTATTAATAAAAAATTTTTAAAACTGCCTATGCCGGTCCCAAGCTCGGATGAAAAGAGTTGAGGGAAAATTTTAATAAAATAATTTGGGCCCCCACTTGATAAATTTTCTGGCTCCGCCACTGCTTGGAGGTTAGTGTTTGTGGACCTCTCAATAGGATTCAAACCTAGATGAAGTTATAACCATCTATTAGAGAAAAAATAATGAATTGATTTTACAGGATTCCCAAGAAATTCTTCGATTTCTTTCAAAACTAGATGATTATTCATCCGCTTCTCAGGTTTCATGAATAGCTAGGACAAATCCATCATTTATGGCTAGGACTACTGAGAAATCTAATCCTATTTACTCCCATAACTTTCATCTCTCAGTGTCAGTGTCAGCCCAGCAGAGTGCATTCACCATTGGTGTTCTTTTCGATCTCTACACATTTCACCGCTCCACCAAAAAATCCCTCTGCCCTTATCATACTCTAGCTTATAATATGAATCGTACCGTATGATCTTAACAGCTAATTAAGCTTGATTCAATTGATTAATTTTCAAGATTAATTTGGGCAAGATTTTTAAATATCATACAATACAAACATATTCATACAGTATGAATAAAATAATTTGTCAATTTTAAAATATTGCCTAAATTTGATTGGCAACGGGGTTTCCTTATTACAACTGATAATCTTGTAAGCTTCAATTCATACAATACAATTAGTTCAAAATTTAATTCACTTAATTTAAATATTTTATTTAATTTCTATTACTTATATCATTTAGTATAATCTAGATCGTATACTATTATATCAAAAAAGTTTAAATAATTAATTTTCATTTTCCCTATGTGTTTGTACGGTTGCTATACTAACATACACCTTTTATAATATATTAACTCAAGAAAGATAAAAATATAGACTCTTGTAGAAATTAATCATATACTATCTAATCTTGAGCCTTGATCTGTTGGCGGTGCTTGGTGCATATTGTACCTAAAATGCTAGTACACAAAAAAAATATATACAATAAAATAAATAGAAGAAACTTGATAAAGCTTAATAATATTTGTTATCATCAAAACATAAGCTCGGGCTCCCTGGTTGCAATAGTGACAAAGATTAAAGGGACCATAGTCGGGCGACAAAGGTCAAAAGGACTATAGTCAAGCGATGGTGGTCGGAGAGATCATTGTTAGGTGAAAGAGGTTGGTGCGACGATAGTTAGATGGCAATGAAGGTCAGAGGAACTGTATTTAACAAGCGATGAATATTGGAAGGACTATTATTGTGCGATAGTGGTCAGAGGTACCATAGTTGAATGATGGAGGTTAGGGAGACTGTAGTCTGGCTACTGAGGTCAAATGGATTACTATCAGATGAAATAGGTTGGAGGGACCATAGCCGATGGGCAAAAAAGGTTGAAGAAATTGCATTCGACAGACGATGAAGGTTGGAGGGACTATAGTTAGGTGACGGTGGTCTGTGGACCATAGTTGATGGGCAACTATGGTCGAGGTCCATAGTTAGTAGGAGAGAAAGGTTAGAGTGGAGACCTGATGGTGGAGGCTGGATTGAGGTTCGGTGGCAATGATAGGGGGAAGGTCCAGCGACAACAACCTACCTAAGGTCCGATGGTGACATCCAGTTGGACATTCGTTGACAATCTGCCTCTGAAAGTTTGGTGGCAGAGACCAAGAAAAGAGAGTTTGCCAGCACTGATGTTCTAGGATTCATACCTTAGAGCTCTCTTGAATCTCTAGCCTAAGATCTATGCCCCCAAAGGTCCCTTTTATGTAGGGAGAGGGGGTCTATTTATAAATTTTCAGAGTGGCATGCTCCTTAAATACGAAGAAGATCCGAAAAAAATTCGGAGTGCTCCATCATATTAATATTGATTTTCTCAATCATAGAGCATTCGTCAACTATTTAAGTGCCTTAATGACGTCAAAATTAAAAAATTTTGGGCTCATTAGATTCGTCTCATCGAGTTGCTCGATTCGACTATAAGCATGTCATATTTGTCGCTGGGTTCGCCTCATCGAGATGTTCAATTTGATTATAAGTTTGCTAAAGTTTGAGTTTATATGGTCCTATATTTAATTTTGAAAGTTTCAATTAAGATATGCATCGAGATTCATGCCCGATCAAGCCGATTTTAGATGACGTATCAGTAATAAATAAATTGAATAAGAAGAGTCAACTATTTATAGAAAGTTAGACTGAAATAATTAATAGGGATAAAACTAAAATTCATTTCAATTTTTGATGTTGGTTCTTTAACAATATAAAAACACATAACAAGGCTTGGGGAGAAAATAAATTTACATAAAATTTTTGAAGAATTTTTTAATAATAAATGCCATAAAATAAACTTGAATGTTAAAATTTGGTCAAATATTAATGTTTGTAAATGATCTCCACTGATATTTAAATTTTTAGGTGGACTTTGTTTGAATAATTTGTTCATCATTAATTATTTTGTGGGGTTTTTATTTATTTATTTATTTTATTCTGTTTAGTAGGATGTGAATAAGGGTTTATAGATCGAGTTTGGAATCGAAAAAATAATGGAACTAAAAATATTAAACTAAAGAAATTCAAAATTAGAACAAAATAATCGAACCAATATTTTAACTATCGAACATGACAAGCCAAATTAGATTGGTTCAATTAAATCTTTTTAATTATATTCAAGCAAAGCACAATGCTACCAAAATATCTTAATCATGATCATTTTATAAAAGCTTAAAAAAACTTGATTTGATTTAGTTTATAATATATATATATATATATATATATATATATATATATATATATATATATATATATATATATATATATATATATATATATATATATATATATATATATATATTATAGATTTCATCATTAATTTAAGAATTTTATTTAATGATTATAATATATGATATAATATTTATACATTTAATTGTATATATAATTTATTATTTAGATGTGACCTTAATTTTTTATTAAACTCTCTTAAATTATTTTCAAAATTTTCCTCATAAGTCTTTTTCTTCTTATATTAGTTCTATAGCAAGATCAAAAGAATCTTTTATCAAAAGAGATTAAATAAATAGTCTATAAATCAATCTATTAAAAATAATTTATGGGGATTAATATCTTTCTTATTTATATTTAATGACGTTAATCCAAACTCTTTATGATATATTTACACATATAACATTGAATTCAATAATTAAATAAAAATGTCTTTTTTAATTTAAAATTCTAAAATATGAATTCATATTAATTTATTATTTATCTAATTAATAGTTCACTTATTAAACTATACAGTAGAAGATATTTTTTTTTGGGAGATGTAAAAAATAATTTTTATTTTTTCAGCATATTCGAATATTGTAGATGTAAGTAACGGCTATAGGGGCATTTAGGTCAAACGACGGGAGCATGAAAGGCAAACTAATTTAAGAGTGCGACTGAGATGAACGAACGGACACTCTTTCTTTCCTTTCTCCTTGAAGCCGAAGGGTTTAGGCCATGCAAAGTAATCAAAGAAGCGACTCGGTCTTTCTCTCTCCGCTCAAATCATGGCGGAAACGATGGTGTGGCTGCGGTGAGGAATCGAAGGTGGGTGGGGCCTAGGGTTGGGGTTTTCTCTCAAACTCTCTCTGTCCTCGTCGAAGGTCTCAAAGCCAAAGGGTTTAGGCGGAAGGCCAAGGAATCAAAGAAGCGTCTCGCTCTTTCTCTCTGCGCTCAAATCACGCCAGAAACGATGGTGTGGCTGCGGTGAGAAATCGAAGGTGGGTGGGGCCTTGGGTTAGGGTTTTCTCCCAAACTCTCTCAGTGCTCGCCGAAGGTCTCGAAGCCGAATGGTTAAGGCACGCTCAAATCACACTGAAACCATAGTGTGGCTGCGGTGAGAAATCAAGGTGGGCGGGGCCTAGGGTTAGGGTTTTCTCCCAAACTCTCCGTCCTCCTATTACTTAATTGTTTTTGTTGTACTTAAAGTCATATATAACATTACATGTTAACCATTTTGTATTAAGCTTGATGAAATGATGTACTTAAACCCAAACTCTCTCAGTCCTCACATTACTTAATTGTTTTGTTGTACTTAAAGTCATATAACAATACATGCTAACCTTTGTGTATTAAGCTTGATAAAATGATGTTGAATTTTTACTGGTGCTTTCAAGAATTTCTTTTTAGTAATAACTAGTTGATTTATTAAGTTACTAACTCTTGTCTCATTTATAGATTTCTGGCCTATGAGAGTGCTGTCTTTTTGCTCTATTCTTTGGTGAAGCTGATATGTATTTTCTTATGCATTTAGCTTGACTTTATTTTTATAAGTTGTTTCTCTATATTTAGAAGATCTTGCTATTTTCTCTTTCTCATACAACGGTCTCAATTCATGTTAGCATGACATAAATAACATACTGCGTACTATCCAAGAAAATAAAAATACTAAACAATTATACAAGAATTTTATACACATGCATTAATTCTTCTTGATTTCTTAATTCTTTGCATTTAAATGATTACTTTGTTTGTAAAATTTTTCTTATTTCTAGATGCTTCCCAGCATATCATGGTATGAGGAACATCTTTTCCATCACACTTCTTTGAGATCTTTGATGGCTGTAAGACTTATTAGAACATCAGATTTAATCTCTCAAGGCAATGGGTAATTATTTAACACTTTTTTTGTTGATAGTTGTTTTATGCTTTTTTATTTTAGTATTCCTCAATTTATTTCATAATGCGTAATCCATCCTGTTCTACAATTGCATATGGTAATCATTTTTTTTCTTGGCATATCTTTGCCTGGACACCTCAAGTTGCTGAAGGCTGCAAATCACTTTTCAAGAAAAGTTGTTTTTTAATTATAATTGATATTATAGGAATATCTGGTAATTTCATGATTTTTTCAGATGCCATTGTGAACAAGACAAGCAATCTCTTATTCTTTGGAGCATATGTTTATGCGTGCTTGATTTGTTTAAGCACAACACAATTTTGCAATGATATATCTAAAGATGGGGCATTGAAAGCTCTACACTTTTCTACGTTCTCCTAATAATTTTTTGTGATGTATGAACACATATTTTGCTGCATTTTACAGTATAAAGTTTTGCATACTAGAAAGTGATAGAGCTGGCATGACTAGTGACTACTCTGGTATATCTTTGAGGTTTTTGTTAGCTTGGTGAAGATGATAAAAGCATCATTTATTGAGGAGAAAAATATAAATATTTTTAGTCTACTTCACATTTTAAGCTTTGCAAGATTAGGGACAATGAATTTAATGTTCTGATGAAATCTTGGTCTTAGATATCATGCGTCACAAGAGTCGAGATGGTTGCTATCGATTAATAAATAATTATAGAAAAGATTGTTTTTCTATTATCATTGGAGATCGATGCTAGAAAGTTTACGAGGGGAAATCTACTTTCTCTACGAGAGAGACATTAGAAAGCATTATGGAATAAACATGTTTTCTGGAAAAAAATCTATGCTTCAAAATGGTCTACTTCGTTCAAATTGTATTGATTGTCATAACCAAAAAAATGTAGCCCACTTTGCCTATGGTTTAGCTAGCTTCCCTTTGCCAGTAGCTGCATCTTTTGGGGTTTATTGATGTTCCAATTATTGGTTCGGGTTCTCCTTTATCTAATGATGTGATGGACCTATATGAGAAAAGCTGTGATACATTTGCTTTACAATATGATGATTTTGTTGCTCATAAGAAGGTATGTTCCTGCAATGGATTTTGCTACCAGATTTTTATTAAGTAAGACGCATTCATAGCATATAATGTTATGGATTTTCACACTTTTTACTTGTTTGGATTAGATGTAAAAAATCTTTTAGTAAATGGTGTTTAGCATATTTGCTTATCTAAAATATTTCTTCATTATTTGAAAAATTGATGTTGTTCTCTTGCTCTACTATTTTCATTGTTTCAGCCAGATGTGTATGCTTATTTCTTTGTTGATTAGGTTTGTGTCTTCATAGCTATGTTCATATGTTATTTATATTTTTCATCATGTATTTCCTTATGTTATGTAATTGCATATATTATAGAAGAAGTCAATGGAAGGTAGCTACCTAGTCTCAAGAATTTTTTAGGAATGTTTAGAGATACTACAACAATACTTATACCGATTCATGCAAACAAGATGCCATAAATATGTAAGTTTCTTGCAACTTTAGCTGACGCTTTTTAATGGGTGGGTTTTTTTTTGAGAACAATCACTCTAATGCTTATTTTTTTTCATCCAATTGAAGCTCTTCTAAAATAATTTGAAGCTATGTGCTTGAATATTAATGTGATTGAAGCTTTTTCTTTGACCTTTGAAGCTCACACTTTTCAAAGCTTTTAAAGTTTAAGATGCTTATGCTTTTTTTATTTTTAAATACCGTGAATGCATTGAGTCTATACCTCAAGCGAAGTATAAGTTTCTTCCATAAGTGGACAAGCATCCAATATTATTGTTTTAACTCTTTTTTCAAGGTACTTCAAAAAGGTAGGTGTTCATTTTGTTGGGCATATATTTTCATTTTTAATTTGGCTATATGCTTTAATATATTTTGCTTGTTCTAAAGAGCCCTTTTCTTAAAGCAAATCTTTTAATCCAAAAGAAGTTAGCATACAAAATTAACATGAAGGATATTTTTAGCATTATTTGTCACTTTATATTGTTTCATTAGAACATGAGATTTTAATGCATCTTGTTTATTTTGCTTCGATGGTATTTCTTATTAGCATTAAAGATTTTGTAGTAATGTGATGTATATGATGTCTTTGAGCTCATTGATATTTATTATAAAACATGTTAGTCCGTCTATCTCATGAATGTCTATATAGTTGTTTCATGTCATATCTAGATTAGATAAGATTGGTAAGTGTATTGGAGCTTTATTGACATTATTTTGATATTTAGTAGGCATAATTCAACTTTACTTGTGCTAATATAAATAGAGAAAATATTTTTTGTGTAGCCAGTCGAATGCTAATTATTGTTCCTTAATGAAAATTTGAATTAATTATGAAACATATATTTAATAATTATTTTTTTTCTACTTTTTATTATTGCTATTTTTTATTCATTTTATTATGTTTATTATTAATACTTTTTAAGTGACAAAATTAACCTATTACAATTGCATGAATCCAACAGGGTTTATTAAGTTAAAATATTCTTCAAGGTTTCTTCATAGAGATCATAAATGCTAAAGAATTAAGGTTGATCTCAAAGTAGGAATAGGGTTTACAAAAGCATTGCAAATGCAGTTGGTGATATTGTAATTCTCATTATGATTAGATATGTAAATTTCAATATGTATTCAAAATAAATAACAAGGTGACAAAAATGAATCAAATAGAATGATAAGCCGACGAATGTAAGCAAGAAAGCATGACAATACTATTCATATTAGTGTTGATTTTTGTGCATTGAAGCAAACAACCATGACGTTCGTTTTTCATTCTAACAACAATATCATGTACACCTTCATAATAAATAAGACACTTTGTTTAGATTGACAAGGCAAAATACGTCTTGCATTAAATAACAAAAAAAATATTTTTAAACTATTCTTTAAAAAAGATATTTCATTTAGATTGGTAGCAGTAGCCTTTTTTGTTAGTGATAAAAAGCTAATATATCTACTTACCAATTTCATGTATTTCCCTTTAGTTTAGACATACAATATATCACTGTTAATCGAACAGATGGTTCCTTTATCATTCAACAATGTAAAGATTGTCATGGTCTCCATTTTTGAATGTAGTATATTCTTTTGTCGAACCATAGAAGAACAAAATTAACTAGTAGTTTGATTTGTGATAATAAAAAACTATCCTTTGTAGATTTATAATATCCTTGTGTAGTAACACAATTGTGTATGATTTTCATTAATCTAATTTATTCATTTTTTAGTTGAAATTGATGGACCTAGTGTGGGAAAGTACTAATTTTTTGAGTTTATTTGATGTATATGTTACTCTACTAATGTATTCACTACCATAATTTAGGATTATTCATCATTATTAGTAGCTTTTTCTTAATCATTTTGACCAACTTTATAAATCATCTTCCCTTTATTCTTTTTGCATGCAACATTAAGTGTCTATTTTGTGTTTTTTTTTCTTGATTTCATTTTTTATTTTTTTACTATATGTTGTTATTTTTCTTTCATAATCCTTCCATAAAGATTTTATCTTCTTGCATAGTGGTGTATTTTTGGACAAACTTGCTTGCCCAATATATAAAATCATTTGTTATTATATTTTTTATTAATGTATCATATAAGTACTTTTAACTTTTTTATTTTTTCACAATCAACTTTGTCTATTGGTGACACTTTGTTGCCTAATACTCAAATCTATATGCATAGTTGGGCTAATTGTAGTTCTATAGTATTTGATTTATGTTTTTATGAGAATCTATTATAGACTAATACAAATAAGATTGTGTTTTCATAACCTAATTGGTTTACTCTAGAAGTTATTTTCTATTTTATATTTTCATTATTTAATGTAATAGATTTCCAATTCTTGAACAAGGGATACTGATCATCATGCAACTTTTATTAGCCTCCTCCACTATGGAGCATGAACGCATACGATTGTTCTTCCCTACTCTTCTTGTTGCCAATTAGTTATGTTTAGTGCAACAACTAGGGGTCAAAATCTACCAAGTTGCCTGATGGGAGCTGAGATAGTTGTTGACATTGATTGACGTGATATGTATAGTTTACTCTTTAGAGCTAGATCTTTGTAGGTTGCTGAGTATGATTTCCATTAATCTTATTTATTCACTATTTAGTCTATATTAATGGAGCTAGTGTAGGAAAGTATTGATTTCTTTAGTTTATTTGATGTGATATTTTACTCTATGATAATGAATTCTCAACATAATTTTGAATTATTAATCATAATCAGTAGCTTTTTCTTTATTATTTTGACCAATTTTATGAAACCTCTTCTCTTTATTCTTTTTGTAGGTAGCATTAAGTGTCAAGTCTTTTTTGCATTTTTTTATTTTTATTTTATACTATATGCTGTTATTTTCTTTCATTATCCTTCCATAGTGATTTTATCTTCTTGCATATTAGTGTGATTTTAGACACTTGCTTGCCCAATATATAAAATCTTTTGTTATTATATTTTTATTAATTTATCATATAAGTACTTTAACTTTTTTTATTTCTTCACAATCATCTTTGCCTATTGGTGACTCTATATCACCTAATACTCAAATCTATATGACATAGTTGGGCTAATTGTAGTTATGTAGCATTTGGTTTATGTTTTTCTTAAAATCTATTATAACTCAATACAAATTAGGCTGTGTTTTCATAACTTAAATTGGTTTTAACTCTTGAAGTTATTTTTTATTTATAGTGCTTCAACTAGGGGTTGCAATCTACCAAGTAGCCTAATGGAGCTGAGATAGTTGTTGACATTGATTGATGCGATATGTATAGTTTACTCTTTAGAGGTTGATCTTTGTAGGTTGCTGAGTATGATTTTCATTAATCTAATTTATTCACTATTTAGTCTATATTAATGGATCTAATGTAGGAAAGTATTGATTTCTTGAATTTATTTGATGTGATATTTTACTCTACGATAATGAATTCTCGCCATAATTTTGAATTATTAATCATAATCAGTAGCTTTTCCTTTATTATTTTGACCAACTTTATGAAACCTCTTCCCATTATTCTTTTTTTATGTAGCATTAAGTGTGAGGTCTATTTTTTTTGCTTTTTTTATGTGATTTTAATTTTTTACTATATGTTATTTTTCTTTCATTATCCTTCCATAGTGAATTCTATCTTCTTGCATATTAGTGTAATTTTAGACACTTGCTTGCCCAATATATAAAATCATTTGTTATTATATTTTTATTAATTTATCATATAAGTACTTCAATTTTTTTATTTCTTCACAATCATCTTTGCCTATTGGTGACTCTTTGTCACCCAATACTCAAATCTATATGACATAGTTGAGCTAATTGTAGTTCTATAGCATTCATGTTTTTCTGAGAATCTATTATAACTCAATACAAATTAGATTGTGCTTTCATAACTTAAATTGGTTTTAACTCTAGAAGTTATTTTCTAATTTATATTTTGTTATTTTATGTAATAGATTTACAATACCTGATCCCATTTTTTGATTAACTTTGACATTTTAACTATATTGAGTCTTATATTTAAAACTTTAAATTATTAAATTATAATATTTAAGAAAGGTTAACTTGGTGCTTAAAGAGTTAATTTAAAAACTATTTTATTATTTGATTTGCAAGAAATGTCATAGGTTTATTTGAGATTGCAAAGATAATTTTTAGCTTTTAGTATCTAAGTCATAATGAATCCTATTGATATTCATTAGGAAGTGATTTTAATCTTGTTCATATTCTTTTAGTTTGGAATGTGCTTGACCCAAAATGATCATTGTTATTGACATACTTTTTTAGAAGTTGCTTCTAGCTTGGCATTTGAAAGGTTTGGATGCTATATGCAGCTCAACACAAAATTTTACTTTGAAATGATTGGCTATAATGTTGTACACCATTAATGGACGAATAAGAAATGTTATTTATTTACAAGCAACTAAATGGATATGTTAAAAAATTCAAACAAAAGTTAGAAGTTATTGTATGATGGAAAGGTTGATAATAAGAATTGAGCAATGATAGTATTATATAGATTCTTGAAATTTAAAATTGTTCGGTGAATAAAATTATTGATATGGTGATTGCTTTTAAGATAATTATCATAATAATATTATAATATGGGTAGTGCTTATACTTATGTTCTATTAGAAAAAAAGTTTCAAATATTAGTTTGGGGAAGAGTTGGATGAATTGGTAATAAGTGTATGCTTAAGGAAGAAAGAGTTTTGTTTGACTTAAAATAAATATTGGTATTCTAGTAAGATAAACTATGATAGGAAAAATGTTTTACTAAACAAATTTAGGTTATCTGAAATAATGTTCTAGAAGATGCTATCTCTTAATATTTCAAAAGCACCTCTCAAATGATGCAAACTTAATACTAATATTTGATATAACTCAATTTAAATTTGAGTGCTAAGGGCAACGATGAACCCAGAACAATGAAACAATGGGATCTTAATCAGGAGCGTCATACCCACTTGATAGGTTAGTTTTTATTTCACAATCATTTACCCATTTGGACACTTAGCTCATCTGACCTGCATAAATTATTTCTAAGAGCCAAATCAACAATAGAACCATTAATAAGAAATAAACTAAGTAATATACACATAGATACATATATATCTAAGAGGGAAACATAATAAATTGGATTTTACACTTAAAGCTAGAGAGCAAGACAACTAACATCAAATTCAAATAACTCTCAACACAAGATAAAATATAAATCTAACCTAAACCAATAAATAAAATTAAGTGACATAAATAGAACTAATATAATCTAATCTAAAATTTAATGAAGTCAAATTTAAACATAAAGATTAAAAACAAGTTTAAAATAATATTAGAAAGAGAGAAAGAAAGATAATAATGATAATGAATAAACCTGGACATAAAAAAATCTATTAAAAATCTAATAAAATAAAAAAAAGACCTTAAAATTTTTTTCATAAACACATGAAACAATAACGAACAACAAACTAAGTACTTATTTTAATTACGACGTCGTTTAGGATAACTTTCTTACTGCTTTCTAAAGCAGCTTTTTTAGTACGAAAATTTTCAGGTAAAAAAAATTTTTGTATTAAAAAACTGTTTTAGAAAGCAGTAAGAAAACTGTCTCAAACAAAGCCTAACTCTCCATCTACACCTTTAAATTAATAAATTCTCCTACAAACTCAGAAACCCAAAAATCATAAAAAAATAAATAAAAATTAGAAAATAATAAAATAAACTTTTATAAATATGTAAAATTATAACAAATAATAAATTAAAAAATATTTTAATTAACAACTCATTTTCATCTCCAAATTAAACAAATATTTTAATTGAATTGAAATTTAGAAAATTTATTAATAATTAAATAAAAAAAATACGAAATAAATTCATTCAAATTCATAAATTTATAACAACCAATAGTATATATAAAATGGGGATAATAGTAATAAAAAAACTAAAATTTTATTTACAAGCCATTTAAAAGCCAAATAAAAATCACAAAACATTAATATTTGAATTGAAATCTCCTCTTAATAAAAATTAAACATATTTAAATAAAAATTGAATAAATAAATTAATAATAGGGTTGACTACTCACATGACCTATTACACACCATAAGTTGCATATAGTTCACCAACCTTAGACTTGTTAGGTTAGGTTATGTACCTTCTATTATATATTTCTTACATGTTGTTTGCTTATTTTTTTACATTTCATACTTTATGTTGTATTTTATTTTCTTTTTTAATTGTAAATGTTAAGCCATTAATTGCAAACTCAAACTCCAAAATTAAAATAAAATGCATCTGATTATAACTTTGAGAAGAACGAAAAATTAAAATTCTTAGTTACGAAAAAAACAACCGACACCAAAATATCACCCGATATTTCAAACCCCATGATTTACATATACTAAAACTCTCTGATTTTACACAAAACTAAACTAGCGTGTGGTGGACACTTGCATGTTTGCTTAGTCACCTGAATGTTAGTTCTTGTTAGTCTTTAAGAAAAATTCTTCTACTTGACATAAAATAAAAAATTCTTTAAATGAGATTGAAATATTAGTAATTAGAAAGATGTAAATGATGTTAGGCCAAGTCTATAGCATATTGCTTCCATTCCTTGTTTAGGAAACTCTCTGTCTTCGGGTTCTGATTAGACCATCTGACTTATTACGCTACAGTTCTATCTCAGGAGAGGCCTACTCCATAGAATAAAGCTATTTCATGCCTTTTTTAATTTCAAATCATACGAATTTTTATATATAACTAGCATGCATTGTATTAATAACCTACCAAAAGAAATGATAATTGCATATGTTTTAGAAGAATGATCTACCATTAATAGTCTGAGGCCATTTAGGACTTCTTAATTTGCATTTCATGGTGATCGGATATTATGGTTTTAAAATGTTAGGTGAAATTTAGCTCATAGTTCTATCTTGGCATGATCATAAGTCCATAAGAGTCGGACTTCTCTTAAATCCTTAGCATGGTAAGAGATACAAGTCTCAATGTATTTCATTAGATAAGATTCGAGCCACTATCATATAGTGACTCACCTTAGCTCTAGGTTCTGAGGTTAATTCCAATATTATAAATCCTCACTTCCTGGACATTTCCCTGATTTAGTAATCAGGAATATAAGTTTCAGCTTTTTAATAAAATAATAACTTTAACAAAAATAAGTCTCATTCTAAAAATTAAAGCCCAACTAGAAAAATTGCTCAACCTTGAGGCATTCCAATTTAAAAAATTCAATACTTTTTATCATTGTCTTAAATTTTAAAATCCTAAAAAAAATTTTCACTGCTTTAGTCGAGAGTGTTCTCGAGGGATTCACCTATCTTGGGATGTAATTAACCATAAAGGCTTGCCTTTATGGGGAACCTATAACTTCAGAAAAAATAAAATCATATATTATTCTTGTAAGGTAGGAGAAATTTCTCTGAGAATGTAGATAGTCTTTTCATAATCCATTTTTATTTTTAAATACCTTTGTAGAATGTCGTTATTATCTTTTGAGATAATACGATGTTCTCTTTGTTGTGTTTGATCATAAAAATGGTGTATTTTTTCCCCTTTTATTAACTTGCTTTATATATCTTCATATTTTATCCATCACATCATTGAATAAATGCATATTCCATTATAGAGATCCCAATAAACTATTTTATTTATTTTCCTTAGTTAATTATTCAATATTGTCTTTTTTACATGTCTCTTTGGACATGATTGCTCATGTGCACGTGGGAACGCTTACCCTTTTGTTGTAATATTAGTTTCTCATATTATCTATTCTTAAATTATGGAATAATTGTGGGTAATGACTTTATCATTGCTGCTTCACATTTAAGTCTACACTTTCACTTGAGATTTCTGTCATTTTAGTTTTTATTCTATCCATTTTTGTTCATTTTTTTCATATATTTTATAAATTATCGACTTTGCTATTCCATTTATTATTCATAGTTAGTAGATTTATAGTAAATGAAAATGAATGTTGTTCTCCACCTTTATTGTATGATAAACCATTCATTTTTCTTGTGGGCAATTCTATTATTTAGGGGGTTTTTCTATAATTGTTTGGAAGTACTCCATACAACTTCCCCAGACTTGGATAAATGCATTGCACATGAAAATAATCCTCTTTCTCTATCTCATTGAAGCCTTTCTTTCTCTTCCTTGGAAACCTATCTTTCGAAGCCTCTGTCTCTTTTTGTGACCTCCCTCTCTTAGGAACATTTAATTGTCTTAAAAATTTCTCTCTCTAAGAAACCTTTCTCTCTTTTTTTGGCTCTTAAAATTCTCTCATAACAGTCACTCCCTCTCTTAAAGCTTTTTATTTCTCCCATTATCTCCCTGGGAAGCCTCACTTTCTTAGAAGCTTCTCTTTCTGAATTAAAAGCCTCTCTCATAAAAGCCCGTCTATCTCACCCTTAGAATCATTTTATTCTCCCTATGTCATTTTCTCTCTTACTTCTTTGATTAACTAATTCTCTCTTTATGTCTCTCTTACCCTCCCCATCTCTCTTTTTTTATCTTTCCCTCTCCCTCGCTCTTGCTCTCTCCCTCCCTCCCTCTCTCAATTTCTCTCTTTTTGCCTATCCCTCTTTCTCTCTCTCTCCCTCCTTCCCTCTCTCTCTCACTCACTCTCACTATCACTCTCACTCTCTAGCATCCTCTTTCCCTATATCCCTCCTATCTCTCTCTTACCATCTCCCTCACTCATTTTGTCTTTTTCTCTCTCCCTCTCTCTCACTTTCTATGTCTCACTCACTCTCTCTCTCTTACTTCTTTGATTAACTAATTCTTGCCTGTTTTTCTTCTCCCACTAACTCTATTCTTTCTCTCTTTATCTCTCTCTCCCTCCCCCCTCTCTCTTTGTTTATCTTTTCCTCTCCCTCGCTCTTGGTCTCTCCCTCCCTCTCTCTCTTAATTTCCAATTTCTCTCTATTTATCTATCCCCCCCTCTCTCTCTCCCACTCACTCTCACTCTCTAGCTTTCTCTTTCCCTATATCCCTCCTATCTCTCTCTTACCCTCTCACTCACTCACCTTATGTCTTTTTCTCTCTTTTTCACTTTCTATGTCTTACTGACTCTCTCTCTTACTTTTTTGATTAACTAATTCTTGCTTGTTTTTTTTCTCCCACTAACTCTGTTCTTCCTCTCTTTATCTCTCTCTCTCTCGCTTCTCCCCTCTCTCTTTGTTTATCTTTCCCTCTCCCTCGTTGTTGCTCTCTCGCTCCCTCTCTCAATTTCTCTCTACTTACCTATCCCTCTCTCCCTCTCTCCCTCTCTCTCTCTCCACCTCTCTCTCTCACTCACTCTCTCCTTCTCCACCTCTCTCTCTCTCTCTCTCCCTCCCTCTCTCTCACTCACTCTCACTAGCTTCCTCTTTACCTATATCCCTCATATCTCTCTCTTACCCTCTCCCTCGCTCACTTTATATGTCTTTTTTTCTCTGCCTCTCACTTTCTGTCTCTCACTCTCTCTCTTACTTCTTTAATTAATTAATTCTTGTCTCTTTTTCTTCTCTCACTAACTCTATTCTTTCTCTCTTTATCTCTCTCTCTCTCCCTTCCCCACCTCTCTTTGTTTATCTTTTCCTCTCCCTCGCTCTTGCTCTCTCCCTCCCTCTCTCAATTTCTCTCTATTTACCTATCCTTTTCTCCTACTCTCTCTCTCCCTCCCTCCCTCTCACAGTCACTCTCACTCTCACTCTCTAGCTTCCTCTTTCCACTATATCCCTCCTATCTCTCTCTTACCCTCTCCGTCGCTCACTTTATATGTCATTTTTTTTCTCTCTCTCTCACTTTCTATGTCTCACTCACACACTCTCATTTCTTTGATTAACTAGTTCTTTCTTGTTTTTCTTCTCCCACTAACTCTATTCTTTCTCTCTTTATCTCTCTCTCTCCCTTCCCCCCTCTCCCTCGCTCTTGCTCTCTCCCTCCCTCTCTCAATTTCTCTCTATTTACTTCTCCCTTTCTCTCTCTCTCTCCCTCCTCTCTCTCTATCTCTCTCCCTCCCTCTCTCTCTCTCTCTCACTATCACTCTCACTCTATAGCATCCTCTTTCTCTATATCCCTCATTTCTCTCTCCCCTCTCCCTTCTCTCACTTTATATGCCTTTTTCTCTCTCTCACTTTCTGTGTCTCATGCACTCTCTCTTAGTTCTTTGATTAACTAATTCGTGCTTATTTTTCTTCTTCCACTAACTCTATTCTTTCTCTCCCTTCCCCCCTCTCTCTTTGTTTATCTTTCCCTCTCCCTCACTCTTGCTCTCTCCCCCTCTCTCAATTTCTCTCTATTTACCTATCCCTTTCACCCTCTCACCCTCTTTCTCTGTCTCTCTCTCTCCCTCCCTCCCTCCCTCTGTCTCTTTCCCTCTCTCACCCACTCTCACTATCACTCTCACTCTCTAGCTTCATCTTTTCATATATCCCTCCTATCTCTCTCTTATCCTCTCCCTCGCTCACTTTCTATGTCTCACTCACACACTCTCTCTTACTTCTTTAATTAACTAATTCTTTCCTGTTTTTCTTCTCCCACTAACTCTATTCTTTCTCTCTTTGTCTCTCTCTCTCCCTTCCCCCCTCTCTCTTTATTTATCTTTCCCTCTCCCTCGCTTTTGCTCTCTCCTTCCCTCTTTCAATTTCTCTCTATTTACCTATCCCTTTCTCCATCTCTCCCTCTCCCTCTCTCCCTCCCTCTCTCTCTCTCTCTCTCTCTCTCTCTCTCACTCAGTCACTCTCACTATCACTCTCACTCTCTATCTTCCTCTTTCCCTATATCCCTCCTATCTCTCTCTTACCCTCTCCCTCGCTCACTTTGTCTTTTTCTCTCTCGCTCTCTCACTTTCTATGTCTCATTCACACTCTCTCTTACTTCTTTGATTAGCTAATTCTTGCTTGTTTTCTTCTCCCACTAACTCTGTTCTTTCTCTCTTTATCTCTCTCTCTCTCCCTTCCCCCACTCTCTTTGTTTATCTTTTCCTCGCTCTTGCTCTCCCCTTCCCTCTCTCAATTTCTCTTTATTTACCCATCTCTTTCTCCCTCTCTCTCACTCTCACTCACTCACTCACTTACTCTCCCTATCAGTCTCACTCTAGCTTCCTCTTTCCCTATATCCCTCATATCTCTCTCTTACCCTCTCCCTCGCTCACTTTATATCTTTTTCTCTCTCTCTCTTTCTATATCTCCCTCTCTCTCTCTCTCCCTCTCTTTCTCCCTCTCTCTCTCACTCCCTCTCACTATCACTCTCACTCTCTAGCTTCCTCTTTCCCTATATCCCTCCTCCCTCTCTTACCCTCCCTCGCTCACTTTGTCTTTTTCTCTCTCTCTCTCTCACTTTCTATGTCTCACTCTCTCTCTTATTTTTTTGATTAACCAATTCTTGCTTGTTTTTCCTCTCCCACCAACTCTATTCTTTCTCTCTTTATCTCTCTCTCTCTCCCTTCTCCCCTCTCTCTTTGTTTATCTTTCCCTCTCCCTCGATCTTGCTCTCTCCTCCCTCTCTCAATTTCTCTCTATTTATTTCTCCCTTTCTCTCTCCCTCCGTCTATCTCCCTCCCTCCCTCCCTCTTTCTCTCTCTCACTATCACTCTCACTCTCTAGCATCCTCTTTCTCTATATCCCTCATTTCTCTCTCTTACCCTCTCCCTCGCTCACTTTATATGCCTTTTTCTCTCTCTCTTACTTTCTATGTCTCACTCACTCTCTCTTATTTGATTAACTAATTCGTGCTTGTTTTTCTTCTTCCACTAACTCTATTCGTTCTATCTTTATGTCTCTCTCTCCCTTCCCCCCTCTCTCTTTGTTTATCTTTCCCTCTCCCTCGTAATTGCTTTCTCCCTCCCTCTCTCAATTTCTCTGATGTAGGACTACGTGCTTAAAATGAATGAAATAGATTATTGCACGATTTTTTGTTTAGAACATTAATGATACAATCATTAGCTATTGGAACGATAAAATAAAACAAGAGACGGATGCCTACGTTTAGGCCAAATCACTAGCTAAGCACTTGGACAAACAAAATAAACTAGAAATTTAACAACATGCGTAATGATAAGAGTTCATTCAAAATCCCTACTCTAACAATGAGATTAGAAAACATAGAAAATCAATAACTCATATCCTATGTTTACTACGCTTTGGCAAGATTTAAGTGGAGCGATCCCTTGCGTTTCGGTCACTACCTACAAGGTTAGGAAACGAAGAGGGAATTGAAAAGGGAAGAAAAGTCAACCCTTACGTAGAGAGAGAGGAATCGTCGCCGAAGGAACTCCTTTGATTTGCCAATGGTACCGGTGATGATTTGTAGAAAATGATTGAAGAAGCCTTTGAAGGGAAACGGTGAAGTAGCCGGAGGGATGGCTGGTGTGAATCGCCCAACGGTTAACCACCGTCCTTTGAATCTCTGATCGTCGATTGTATCAACCAAGGGGATGTGAATCCGCTCGAAGTATTCATCGACGGTAGTTTCGTAGCCAAATCCGACGTTGAAGAAGGGGGAGCGGAGTACATCAATATTGTCTTGATCGTCAAGCACCAAGCCCGAATCCCAAGGGAGGACTTCCATTCATGCTTCTTGTGGAGTAAGTGGAGCGATGATGGCGTGTCTTTGCTGTCCTTGAAGGTTCTTCCCAAGGGATTAAAGATTTCCCTTTGAAAATCAAGTAGAAAGGGCTAGGGGAAGTGGGCGGCCAAGGTAGGGCTAGGGAGGGAAAGTTGTTTGTAGAGTTAGGGTTAGGGTTAAGAGAGGTTAAAGTTTCCAAACCTGAAATTATTTTCAGATTTTTGAAATTAGGTGGGAATTACAAAAAGGAAATAGGGTTTATTGATTGGAAGAAGATTGGAGAGAGAAGGGGAGAAAGGGGGGGGGGGGGACGACATGAGCAAGGGGCCGGCGGCATTAATGGGGTGGGGAGGGATTTGTGATGATTGCTTTGAGTTTCTAAATTGGGATCTAGGAACTAGGAAAGATATAATCAAATCCCATTCAATTAGAATTTGATTTGAATGTGATCTCAAGAATTTCCAAAAATAGATTTCATATATTAGGAAAGATTTTGAATTTTAAATTCTTTGGGTTTGAATTCAAAATTTAATCCTAAATATAATCAATCCATATTAGGAAACAAGACAAGGAAGAGGGGAGAGGTGGGCAAGGGGCGGCGGCTTGGGTGGAGGGTGGTGGTCGTCGGGTAGGAAGTTGGGGTGGTGGGCCGTGGGGTGTAAGGGGAGGTGTGGGGGCTGTTTTGATGGGTAGGCCGGCGGCTTTTGGGGAGGGGACGGGGATGGGGTAAGGTGGTGGTGACTTGGAAGGGAGGAAGAGCACAAAGAACTAGAATCACGAACCCGACACGTCTAGGTTGGTGGGTGATGCATCCTTTTCCCTCTCCTAGGGATCCTCCTCACTAGCTCTCAACTCTCAATCTCAAGACAAGAGTGCAGGAATTTTTTTTGTAATAATCATTCATCAACTTAAAAGATACATAGAAGGGCTTTAAATAGCCTCACATAAAGACACAACCTAAAGACGACGATGCCCTCTGGGCTTACAAACAATCCACTATTGTATAAGGGGTAAAATAGGGAAATAAAACATAGGAAATAAAACATAGAACTAATGAAAGAAACAAAGACCCAACAAGACTCAAAAATATAAAGACTCGATCGTGGCTGTAGATCGACGGACACGTCTTCGATAAACTTTCCATGTCGAGATGTCCTCATCATTCTCCCGGGGTGGAAGAAAGCTCGACTCCGTCGAGTAAGTATCTCTGGTGCTGTCATAAATTTCCAATGAATCAGGGTCCACCTGCTGCAGCTCTTCACGATCCAACCAAGTATCCTCAGACTCGGGCTTACCTCTCCACCTGATCAAGTACCTACGTCGTCCACCCTCCCTTGTAGAAATGACTTCATCACTCAGAATCGCGTCCACTTTTTCTGCCATAGGTGATTTAGGGATATCTGGGAGTGGAGGTAGGTTAGGGATCTCACAAGGTGGGTTCACACAAGGCTGTTGTATGAGTGGGTTTGGCGGATTGAAATCCGGACCTTCATATGCAACTAAATCTTCTATGTTAAAGGAGGGATTGATGTTGAACTCAGCAGGAAGGTCTACCACATAAGCATTATCGTTGATTTTCTTAATTATCTTGAATGGTCCAGCACTCTTAGCATGCAATTTCTTAACCGTTCCCTGCGGGAACCGTTCCGGACGAATCCGCACCATCACGGAGTCACCAACATCAAAAGTTTTAAATTTTCGTTTCAGATCAGCATGTAATTTGTAATCATTATTGCTCTTTTCAATTTGTCGTGCAATTTCTTTATGAAGTTCATGCATATGTGATGCAAATGATAATGCAGACTCAAAAATCTTATACCTAGGGCACATGGGTATGAGATCTAACGGCTGCCTAGGTTTGAACCCATAAACAATTTCAGAAGGACTCATGCCAGTGGTTCGGTTCATAGAATTATTATATGCAAACTCAGCAGTAGGTAAAATAGAATCCCAATCCTTAATATGTTCGCCGACCAGAGACCGTAACAGATTTCCTAAGCTCCTATTAACTACCTCCGTCTGACCATCAGTCTGTGGATGAAAGGCTGTAGAGAATTGTAATTTAGTGCCTAATTTCATCCAAAGGGTTTTTCAAAAATAGCTAGTGAATTTAACATCCCTATCTGATACGATGGTCTTGGGGAGACCATGTAGACGGACAACCTCATTGAAATAAAGCTTGGCGATGTGGGAGGCGTCAGATGTTTTGGAGCAAGGTATGAAATGAGCCATTTTGGAAAATCTATCAACTACGACACATATGGCATCATTTCTACGAATTGTCTTGGGCAGGCCTAAAATGAAATCCATACTAACATCCTGCCAAGGACAACTAGGGACAGGCAAAGGAGTGTAAAGGCCAGTGTTCTGCTTATGCTGTTTGGCTAACTGACACGTGTGACACCGGCTAACCATCCTACCAACGTCTCTCTTCAGGCTGGGCCAAAAGAAACGGTACTCCACGGCTTCTATAGTTTTGTCCCGTCCGAAGTGCCCAACGAGGCCTCCGGCGTGGAGTTCTCAGACAAGAAATTCCCTAAGGGAGGTGCTAGGAATGCAAAGCTTTTGAGCTTTGAAAAGGTAACCATCCTCCAGAAGGAAGTCGTCCACAAGGCGCGTGCTGCCTTTGGACAAGAGAGAGTAGGTCTCTTTGAAATCGGGGCAGTCCAAATAGTCCCTCTTTATTTGGTCGAAACCCACAACTTCAGCTTTCATCTCAGTGGTAGTCATCATGCGACGACTGAGAGCATCGGCAGCTTTATTTTCGACTCCCGCCTTATGTCTAAGGGTGTATGTGTACTCTTGAAGGAACTCTACCCAACGACAATGGCGTGCATTCAATTTCTTTTGGGAGTTGATGTAACGCAGAGCCTCGTGATCCGAGAAGATGACGAACTCTTGCGGGAGCAAGTAGTGTCGCCAATAACGGAGGGATTGGATCACCGCATAGAACTCTTTGTCGTAAGTAGAATATCGCTGCCTAATGTCATTCAGCTTCTCGCTGAAGTAAGCTACTGGGTGACCTTCCTGTTATAGGACTCCTCCAATTCCGACTCCCGAAGCATCGCATGTCACTTCGAAGACTTTGGAGAAGTCAAGAAGTCTCATCACTGGGGCTTCCACCATTTTTTTCTTAATCTCATCAAAAGCTCGGGTGGCGGCCGGGGTCCAGTGAAAATCACCCTTCTTAAGACAGTCAGTGATAGGAGATACGATAATGCTAAAATTCTGGATAAATCTCCTATAGAAGGTGGCCAATCCGTGGAAGTTGCGGACTTCCCGGATGTTCTGAGGAAGAGGCCATTCAATGATGGCTTTCACTTTCTCGGGGTCAGCAGAAACCCCTTGAGCTGACACGATAAATCCTAGAAAGATGACTCGATCGACAAGGAACGTACACTTCTTAGGATTCGCGTACAATTGTTCCTTCCTCAAGACCGAACATACTTGCTTTAAGTGGTCCAGGTGTTGCTCAACAGAATGACTATAGATAAGAATATCGTCGAAGTAGACAACGACAAACTTACCTATAAAAGGGCGTAACACCTGGGTCATGACTCTCATAAAAGTGCTCAGGGCGTTACTCAACCCGAAAGGCATGACCAACCATTCGTATAGACCATCCTTGGTCTTGAAAGCCGTCTTCCACTCATCACCGGGTCGGATTCGAATCTGGTGGTATCCACTCTTGAGATCGATCTTGGAGAAGAGAGTGGCACCCGTCATCATATCTAGCATATCATCTAATCCTGGAATAGGGAAACGATATTTGATGGTGATTTTGTTGATAGCACGGCTATCAACACACATTCTCCACGATCCATCCTTCTTAGGAGTGAGAAGGGTGGGCACCGCGCAGGGGCTAAGACTCTCTTTAATGAAACCTCGCTGTAGTAACTCATCGACCTGCTTCTTAAGTTCGGCATGTTCCGTGGGGTTCATGTGATAGTGTGGCAGGTTAGGGAGGGAGGCTCCAGGGACTAAGTCTATTACATGCTGAATGTCTCTAAGGGGAGGTAATTGATCCAGGAGATCTTTAGGGAAGACATCAGCAAACTGCCCCAAGATAGGTTGGACTTCCTGAGGGATAGGATCATCAGATTCGGTGGGATCTTCCTCCACTATACATAATAGAGGTGTGCGGGGTCCTATGGATCAATACATGATAAATCTAGGAGAGGATAGAGGAGAAGCACAGATGATGCCTGCAGTTGGTACCAGAGAGGGTCGACGTCAGGTATGCATGGATATTGGCAGATTTTTTTATAAAAATGCCATACCTTTTAATGTTGCAACATTACCGGCCTACTTCAATATGTTGCGATCTGTTGGATTGTATGAGAGAGGGTTGAAGGCACCTTCCATGTATGAGTTGAGAACATGGATTTTGACGGAGGAGTTGCAAAACACAGAGCATAGTGTAGATGAGATTAAATGGACCTGGACTGAGACTGGTGTTACTATTATGTCAGATGGATGGTCTGACATGAAGAGCAGGAGCTTGATTAATATCCTTGTAAATAATCCCTATGGCACAGTATTTTTACGATCAGTTGAAGTTTCAGATCAGGTTAAAAATGTGGAATTTATTTTCAATTTACTAGATGGGGTTGTTGAGGAGCTTGGGGAGCAATTGGTGGTTCAGGTTGTGATTGACAATGCCAGTGCATACAAAGCAGCAGGCCACATGTTGATGGAGAAGAGGAAACACCTCTATTGGACCCCCTGTGCAGCACACTATATCGATCTCATATTAGAGGCACTTGGTGATTTACCTCTACACAGAGCATAGTATATATGAGATTAAATGGACCTGGACTAAGACTGGTGTTACTATTATGTCAGATGGATGGTCTGACATGAAGAGCAGGAGCTTGATTAATATCCTTGTAAATAATCCCTATGGCACAGTATTTTTACGATCAGTTGAAGTTTCAGATCAGGTTAAAAATGCGGAATTTATTTTCAATTTACTAGATGGAGTTGTTGAGGAGCTTGGGGAGCAATTGGTGGTTCAGGTTGTGACTGACAATGCCAGTGCATACAAAGCAGCAGGCCACATGTTGATGGAGAAGAGGAAACACCTCTATTGGACCCCCTGTGCAGCACACTGTATCGATCTCATATTAGAGGCACTTGGTGATTTACCTCTACACAAGAGCGCCCTCTCTAGGGCAAAGAAGATCGCAAAGTTCATCTACAATCATTTATAGGTCTTAGCCTTAATGAGAAAGTTCTCAAAGAAGGAAATCATTCGCCCTGCTACCACTAGGTTCATTACTACATTTGTACACTGCAAATCTATTTCAATTCCTAATGCAACTTTATTCTATAGGTTTGCCACATCTTATTTGACACTGTAGAGCCTACTCGATGTGAGACAACCTCTTGAATCAATGTTTACATCGACACAATGGCTTAATTCAGCATGTGGCAATAAAACTGAGGGGAAGGAAATAAGAAGGATAATTCTAAATAATAAGTTTTGGGCAACTGTGACCTATGCCATATTGAGCACAAGACCTTTGGTACATGTATTACGTTTAGTGGATGCCGAGAAGAAACCAGCAATGGGTTTTATATATAATGCAATGGATGAAGCGAAGGAGTTAATTGCACATAACTTGGGAGGAGAGGAGGTAAGTTATAGAGAGATTTGGGATATCATTGATGCTCGGTGGGAGGTCCAGTTACACCGTCATCTACATGCAGCGGCGTATTATCTCAATCCTCAATTTCAGTATTCAGAGAGGAAATCCACAAATCCAGAGGTGAAGCTAGGCTTGTATCATTGCATGGAGCGATTAATACTGGACCTGAATGTCAGGGAGATTGCAGATTTACAGCTTGTTTTATTTCGGAATAGGGAGGGATTCTTTGGTTTGCAAGCAGCCAAATCTACCATTGCAAAACGCTCACCAGGTATAGTTATTTTTTGCAAATTATCTGTATAATCATAACACTTTAATATCTCCTGATTATCTTTTTTCCTCTTGAAAATAGTTGAATGGTGGATCCAATTTGGTGATTCCACCCCTGAGTTACAGAGTTTTGCTGTTAAAGTTTTGGGCCTCACTAGTGTGAGCGAAATTGGAGCACGTATAATCAAGTGCAAACTAAGAGAAGAAATCGACTTTCAACACTCAGAATGAACTCCCTTGTGTACATTATGCACAACAAGAGGTTGAGAGATAGAAGGATGAGGAACAAGGGGTTGAAGGATGATGAGGACCCTTTGGTGTGTGAAGATGTAGCTTCTGATAATGAGTGGTTCATAGATGATGAGACAGATTTGCCATTATCAGACTTGCAGCTAGAGGATCTAAGTGTGAATGTCTTAAGGGGTGAAGCAGATCAAGTGGGGACACCACACACATCTACTAGTTCTGCAGCACAACAATCAAGTAAAGGTATATCACAATATATATAATGTAATTAACATTACATTAATCATTCTTATTTAACATGGAAGAGAAAAATGGATAACATTGAAGATGATGAAGATTTGGCATTCTTAGATATAATTGGAGAAGAAGATTCCCTTGATAACCAATTTAGTGAATAACATTGAAGAATGATGAGATTAGATGTTCTTTCTTATTTATATTTTGGGAGTTTTGATAGACTTATATTTTGTAGTTCTGTATTTTGAATTATGCTATGAGATGCATCTATTTTATTGTCTTCCACTAATTTCAATTGTCATTTAGATGTTTTTATTGTATGATAGTTTCTAATTGTTATTTACCTGCTTAAATAGTTAAATTCTCATTTACACAATTCTTTGTCCGTGTGGCTTATGCCTCACACCGCCTCGAGGCTTACGCCTCGCCTCACGGACAAAAAATGCCTCGAGGCTTATTTACGCAATTTTAAACCTTGGTTGTAGTGTCTTCTACCATCTATATCCCTTCGTTAGTGCTCTTAGGTGGACGTAGTAGAGGTTGCCACATCTTACATGATTGTTGTGCTGACTATCATCATAGTAGAGGCGGACCATGCTGGGCTCGAGGCGGACGTGTGTGTTGGAGTTCGAGGACCATATGCGGAAGACGATCAGGCAGCAGAAGGCAACCGGACTGCGCGCGAAAAATGACTGGACCATGAAAGTCTTCGTAGGCCCGCGAGTTAGCTTGAGCTCGTTTACAGTGGGACGAGCTGAGCTAGAGCTCGCCTTTTGAGCTTGACTTGAGCTTGAGCTTGAATTCGAGTCGATTTTCTAATTGACGAGCCAAGCTCGATAAGGCCACTACTCGAATTGACTGGACTCATTTACACCCCTACCCAAATCTCTAGACACCGCTAGAGCCCAAGCAAAAATCAAGAACCAGGAAATTACAACAAAATAAAGATAAAAAAACCTAACTCTAAATTCTAAATATACTTAAGCATACAAAATTAAGTCAAATCCCAAAATAGCCCCTTCTATTTGAATTTTCCCTACTAAATCCTCCTTAATTTTTTCTTAATCAAGCTAGTTGTCCCCCACCATTAGGGGTGGAACTTCCCTGTTCCTCCTCTTATAAAATTGAACTGGTCATCATTATCTTTTAGTATTTATGCCATTTTTGATAGGCGACTGAAGATTTGAGATTTATTTTCTATGAAAAGTTAATTGATAGTCATCCTTTTTATGCATGCTTTATTACAATTTTCATTAGATGCAATTTGACATAAGCATGATCTTGATTGAACTTGTGCCTTCGATATGTTTATATGCAATTTAGAGAATACCTATACCTTTAGAAAAAATGAATATTTTCATTATAGAGGTTCCATGAATGCAAGGTCTGCTTAGAGATATTTAATGTGAATTAGAGAGTGTCGTCCTAGATGGTTTGGTGACATAAAGCATCAGCCCTTCATTGACTTGGTTAGAAAAGTAAAATGTATTAGATCCGACTTATGTTGAGAAATGTAGACGCAGACATAAAAAGAATTGTTTAGAAATTATTAGAAATGATATTTTTATTATATTTAAATGAGAATGACTCTTAATAGGACACAATGAAGAAAAAGGTCTCACGCAGTTGACCCTACAGTGGGATAAAGGCTTGATATTGATGTTGTTGTATATTTCTCATCATTTAGACTAACAAGATTGTTTCAATTCTTTGTTGCAGGCGCACAAGGATCTCAAAACACCATTTTTGATGCCTGGGTGCAAAGTTGCTGATGATTATGGGATTATTCTTGTGAGTTGTTTTCTTTTGTATCTTGTAGAATAACAGTCCGGGGATTATCAGACATCTATAGTATTATTATTGCTTGCTGTAGGAGATGATTGATCAATATTTTGAACTAGCTTTGTCACTTGAGTACTTATGATTGGAACAAAATGTTCTAGATAAACCACAAGTAGTTTTTAGCTAATTTGTTTATAAGCATGCTAGGAACTTGTCATTATTTTAAGAAGCTATAGCTGCAAATTTTTTGCATTAAATTAATAAGAAGTAGTGGTTGGTATCTCAGATTTATTTGAACCATGGCATTTATTTCAAATGAGAAGCATGTAGTTCTAGAAGGGCTCATTGTTAGCATTATCTGAGTGCTATTTAATTGGATATCCCTATGGTGGTTCGGTAACATAAGTTGGGTTTAGAAAATTTTATGAGAAGATTTTGTTTTTTGGAGTTGAAATCTTATTTTCTCAATAATGAACATGGATGGGTTTTTGCCATTATACTGATTCATTTGCCTCAAATAGTGTGCATTAGTATAACGATGATAATAGTAATCGTGTTGAATGCTGATTTCATTTTCTATGGGCATAGTTGCTTCTGATTTTTCTCCTTTACTCTCACTTAGAGTTTCATAAAGCAAAGTTAGATGTAATTATGCCTTGGAAGTTATATTACATGAATTTATTCTTAATGTATTTTTTTGTTATTATTTTTGCTTGCTTATGTGTCTCTTCTAAATTATTCTGTGTGCAGGTGATTGTTGTGGGGATCAATACTGAATGGGGATTATTGATGGCCAGTATATTGGAAGGCAGTGGTGAACAAACTCCATTATAGGTTTTTTGTGGCCCATTTTATTAATGATTTGCTTATGAGTATATTGATTTTCCTATGTGAGTCATTTATGATTCCTCTGAAAAGGTGCGCTTGAATGGTGTTGCTGCTTTAACTGGCATAGTAGGGCTCTCTGTTGCCGCATTGGTTCTTGTTGTCCTTATAATCATAAGGACAATATGAACCCAAGATATAATTTACATGTGTTCAATTTTAGATCTTGCAAACTGAAGACTTGAGATATAATTTACACATTCTTCACTGGTCATACAAACAATTTTGATGGAAGCTTTCAATGTGTCAAGGGGACTGTTGCGGTATGTATCTATATGAAAGACTTGGATCTTGTTATTCTAGTTATTAATTAGCCTGCGAATTATAAAGAAGTGACTATTATGGTTGTTGCTGTACCTGAAGGTCTTCCATTGGCAGTGACATTGATGTAAGTGTTGATTGTATTCCTTTCTTGATGATATGACGCCAAGTTCTTCATGATTCTCATGGTTAATTGATTTTCCCGATTTCAGTCTTGCCTACTCAATGAAGAAGATGATGGCAAACAAAGCATTGGTATGCTTCTCTTCTTATCAAACTAGAATTTATACGTTCAACTATTATTAAGTTGATACGTTACAGCTTCAAAGGCTATCAGCTTGTGAAACGATTGGATCTACCACTACCATCTGCAATGATAAAGCTGGAACTCTAACATTGAATCAGGTATCATTATCTATGCTTCCATCATATTATTGTTATTATTGTATTTTAATTTACCTTTGGATTTTAGTTTTAGAAATTAGATAGTTTGGCTTCTAATGATTTCTAGAGTGACACTGTTATTGGGAGTTGGGGAGATTAATCATATATGTTATCCTATTATACATGGTCATCTTAAGTTCCAATTGATTTTGTGTTGTGGAAGCTCATGTGGGTGGGGTAAAGCTAACTTCTCCAGATGATGGCCAAGAGTTATCATCTTCAGTATATTCTTTATTGTATGAAAGCATTGCATAGAATGCCAGTGGTAATGTGTATGAGCCAGAGGTAACCTTTTTTTTTTATTGAAGCCCTTCACCCTTGTTCAAATAGGTTGTTGAGTTAGAGATCAAATGACCTATTTTTCTGATGGAAATTTTCATTTCTTTTCAACTAATTTGATAGTTGATGTCTATTTCTGCTATAATGATTTCCAACTCTATTCTTCAAAGTTTTACCCCAAATGTGTTATTTTAGGGTGCTCTATTTGCGCATTAGTAATGTATTTGTTTTCATTGCCAAAATCAAGCATAGCTTTGCTAGTTTAGTTACAATTATTAAAAAATTTCTTTTAAATCTACATAAAATCTTCAATCCACACAATATTTTAAAGACGTGTTTCTACTATACCCACCTAGTTTTAATGCTAGAAGTTTTCATGTATATTTCTATTTTTTTAATGTAGTATATCTAATGTACTTAAATTTATTAGTTTTTACCACTTAATCTTCAAATATTATTCATTGACAAGTTATAATTTCATATATTCAGTATATCTTGTAGACATGTACCATGGGTCTTTGTTCAACCAATCATAGGCTTTCTTAGCTTTAAATATTCCAACTTTCAAATTTTTTACTTCAAAAAATATTTTACTAAACAAATTTAGGTTTGTCTGAAATAATGTGCAAGAAGATGCTATCTCTTAATATTTCAATAAGCACTTCCCAAATAATGCAAACTTAATACTAATATTTGATATAACTCAACTTAAATTTGAGTGCTAAGGGCAACGACGAACCCAGAACAATGAAACTATGGGATCTTGATCTAGAGCCATATCCACTTGATAGGTTAGTTTCTATTTCACAATCATTTATCTATTTGAACACTTAGCTCATCTGACCTGCATAAATTATCTCTAAGACCCAAATTAATAATAGAATCATTAATAAGAAATAAACCAAGTCATATACATAATAAATTGGATTTTACACTTAAAGCAAGACAATTAACATCAAATTCAAATAACTCTCAACATTAGATAAAATATAAAGCTAACCTAAACCAATAAATAAAATTAAGTGGCATAAATAGAACTAATATAATCTAATTTAAAATTTAATAAAGTCAAATTTAAAGATAAAGATTAAAGACAAGTTTAAAATGATATATTAGAAAGAGAGAAAGAAAGATAATAATGAATAATGAATAAACCAGGACATCAGAAAATCCATTAAAAATCTAATAAAATAAAAAAAAAATCTTAAATAAATTTTCATAATAACGAACAACAAACTAAGTACATATTTTAATTACGACTTTATTTAGGACAACTTTCTTACTGCTTTCTAAAACAACTTTCTAGTAAAAAATTTTCAGATAAAAAAGGTTATGCATTAAAAAATTGCTTTTGAAGGCAGTAATAAAGCTGTATCAAATGAAGCCTAACTCTCCATCTACACCTCTAAATTTAATAAATCCTCGTATAAACTCATAAATCCAAAAATCATAAAAAAATAAATATAAATTAGAAAAATATAAAATAAACTTTTGTGAATATGTAAAATCATACAAATAATAAACTAAAAAAATATTTTAAGTAACAACTTAATTTTCACGTCCAAATTAAACAAATATTTTAATTGAATTGAAACTTAGAAAATTCTTTAAGAATTAAATAAAATCAGAAAATACGAAATAAATTTCTTCAAATACATAAAGTGGGGGTAATATTAATAAAAAAGTAAACTTTTATTTACAAACTATTTAAAAGTCAAATAAAAATCACAAAACATTAATTTTTGAATTGAAATCACCTCTTGATAAAAACTAAACATATTTAAAATTGAAAATTGAAATAATAAACTAATAATAGGGTTGACTACTCACATGACCTATCACACACACCAGAAGTTGCATATAGTTCACCAACCTTAGACTTGTTAAGTTAGGTTCTTTATCTTCTATTATTTATTTCTTACATGTCCTTAAATGTTGTTTGCTTATTTCTTTACTTTTCATACTTTATGTTGTATTTCATTTTCTTATTTAATTGTAAATGTTAAGCCATTAAATGCAAACTCAAACTCCAAAATAAAAATAAAATGCATCTGATTATAACTTTGACTAGAACGAAAAATTAAAATTCTTTGTTACGAAAAAATAACCGACAACAGAATATCACCCGATATTTCAAACCCCATGATTTACATATACTAAAACTCTCTGATTTTACACAAAACTAAACTAGCGTGTGGTTGACACTTGCATGTTTGCTTAAGATAGCCTAAATGTTAGCTCTGGTTAGTCTTTAAGAAAAATTCTTCTACTTGACATAAAATAAAAAATTCTTTAAATAACATTTAAAGATTAGTAATTAGAAGGATGTAAATGATGTTTGGCCAAGTCCATAACACATTGTCTCCATTCCTTGTTTAGGCAACTCTCCGTCCCGAGGTTCTGGTTAGACCATCTGACTCATTAGGCTCCAACTCTATCTCAGGAGAGGCCTACTCCATAGAACAAAGCTTTTTTAAACATTTTTTCATTTCAAATCGTACGAAATTTTATATATAACTAGCATGCATTGTATTAATAACCTACCAAAAAAAATGATAATTGCATCTATTTTAGAACAATGATCTACCATTCATAGTCTGAGGCCATTTAGGACTTCTTAATTTGCATTTCATGGTGATCGGATATTATGGTTTTAAAATGTTAGGTGAAATTTAGCTCATAGTTCTATCTTGGCAGGATCATAAGTCCATAAGAGTCGGACTTCTCTTAAATCCTTAGCATGGTAAGAGATACAAGTCCCATTGCATTTCATTAGATAAGGTTCGAGCCACTATCCTGTAGTGACTCATCTTAGCTCTAGGTTCTGAGGTTAATTCCAATATTATAAATCCTCACTTCCTGGACATTTCCCTGATTTAGTAATCAGGAATATAAGTTTCAACATTTTAATAAAATAATAACTTTAACAAAAATAAGTCTCATTCTAAAACATTAAAGCCCAACTAGAAAAAACTGCTCAACCTTGAGGCATTCCAATTTAAAAAATTCAATACTTTTTATCAGTCTTAAATTTTAAAATCCTAAAAAAAATTTTCACTGCTTTAGTCGAGAGTGTTCTCGAGAGATTCACCTATCTTAGGATATAATTAACCATAAAGGCTTGCCTTTAGGAGGAACTTGTAACTCAAAAAAAAAAAAAAATAAATCATATGTTATTCTCGTAAGGTAGAAGAAAGTTCTCTGAGAATGTAGATAGTCTTTTCATAATCGATTTTTATTTTTAAATACCTTTGTAGAATGTCGTTATTATCTTTTGAGATAATACGATATTCTCTTTGTCGTGTTTGATCATAAAAATGGTGTATTTTTTTCCTTTTATTAACTTGCTTTATATATCTTCATAATTTATCAATCACATCATTGAATAAATGCATATTCTATTATAGAGATCCGAATAAATTATTTTCTTTATTTTCCTAAGTTAATTGTTCAATGTTATCTTTTTTACATGTCCCTTTAGACATGATCGCTCATGTGCACATGGGAACGCTTACCCTTTTGTTCTAATATTAGTTTCTCATATTATCTATTCTTAAATTATGGAATAATTGTGGGTAATGACTTTATCATTGCTGCTTCACATTTAAGTCTACACTTTCACTTGAGATTTCTGTCATTTTAGTTTTTATTCTATCCATTTTTGTTCATTTTTTTCATATATTTTATAAATTATCGACTCTGCTATTCCATTTATTATTCATAGTTAGTAGATTTACAGTAAATGAAAATGAATGTTGTTCTCCACGTTTATTGTATGATATAAACCATTCATTTTTCTTGTAGGCAATTCTATTATTTGGGGTTTTTTTTATAATTGTTTGGAAGTACTACATACAACTCCCCCAGACTTGGATAAATGCATTGCACATGAAAATAATCCTCTTTCTCTATCTCATTGAAGCCTTTCTTTCTCTTCCTTAGAAACCTATCTTTAGAAGCCTCTGTCTCTTTTTGAGACCTCCCTCTCTTAGGAACATTTGAATGTCTTAAAAATCTCTCTGTCTAAGAAACCTTTCTCTCTTTTTATGGCTCTTAAAATTCTCTCATAACAGTCACTCCCTCTTTTAAAGCTTCTTATTTCTCCCATTATCTCCCTTGGAAGCCTCACTTTCCTAGAAGCTTCTCTTTCTGAATTTAAAGCCTTTCTCATAAAAGCCCGTCTATCTCACCCTTAGAATCATTTTATTTTCCCTATGAAGCTTTTGTTCTTAAAGGCTCTTTCTCTCCCTTAAAAACTTTTCTTTTAGAAGCTACTTTCTCTTTTCCATTAGAATCTTATTTGTATTTTAGAAGCCTCTCTCTCTCCCTTACAAAATTAGATTTCTCTTTTAGAAGTGTCTCTATGTTAAAAAACTTTTCTATCTCTTATAAGCCTCACTTTCCCAAAAATTCTCTTTCTCTTATTTAGAAGCCTCTCTCTCTCATAACCATATTTCTTAAGAGCTTCTCTCGCTTTATGTTTCTCTATTACTCTCTCTTAGAAGGCTCATTATCTTTTATGCTTTTCTACAATTTCTCTTTTTGACTATATAAGAATCTTTTATCCTTCTTATTACTCTATCTCTTTCATAAACTCTCTTTATCTCTATCTCCATCTTTCAAAAGTCTCTTTTCACTCTCTTAGAAGCCTCTTTCCCTCGGATAAGCCCTCCTCTCTTAATCATAAAAGGGCTCTATTGCTATCTAAGAGGTCTCTCTCTCCCACATAAGCTCCCTATCTCTCAAAGAAATATATCTCTCCCTAAAGCATTTCTCATGTAAAAGCGTTACTCTCAAAAGCCTATCTTTCTCCCTCCCTCTCTTTCACTCTTTCTCTCTCTCTCTTCGAAGCATCTTTCTCTTAGAATCCTGTATCTCTTTTTTTTTTCTTTTCCTAAAAGCACTTCTATATCTTAAAACCCTCCCTCCTCTCTCTCTTAAAATCCTCTCTAACTCTCTCCATCTATCTTACAAGCTTTCCTCTTATACTTTCGGTCTTTTAGAAGTCTCTCTCCCACTTAGAAGCATCACTCTTACCCACTTTCTTTTATAAGCCTCTCTCTACCTCTATCCCACTTTCTTTAAAGCCTCTCCCAATCTCACTATTTATCTTTCTTATTTAGAACCCTCTCCTTCCATATTGGAAGCTACTATCTCTCTTAAAAGCATCTTTCTCTTTGAACATCCTCTCTTTATTAGGCATTCTCTCTCTTTCTTAAAGTCTTTTCTCAATCGTAGAAGCCTCTCTCTCTTAAAAACAACTTACTCTCTTTGAAGCATCACTTTATCTTAAAAATATTTCTCTCTCCTAGAAGCTTCTCACATCCTCTCTTTTCACAAGAAATGTTTCTTATAAGCCTTCTTCCTCTCTTAGAAGCCTTTTCTTTCTCTTTTATAAGCACATAATATCTCTTTTAGTAGCCTCTCTTTCCCACTTTCTCTCTTAGAAGTATTTATCGCACTAACTTAAAGCTTCTCACTCCCTTAGAAGGCTTGCCCTCTTTTAGAGCCTCTCTCTCTCTACATCTCTCTTATTTAGAAGCATTATTTGTCATTCCTAGCAGTAATACTTTAGTAGCCTAAAATCCTCTCTTAGAAGACTCTTTCCCTTACAAGCCTCTCCTCTTAAAAATCTCTTTCTAATAGATGTCTCTCTTTTCCTCTCAGTCTCACTATCTTAGATGCCACTATCTCTCAAAAAATCCTCCTTTACTCTCTCTTAGAATCCTCTCTCTCTCACTCTTTCTCACTTAGATCATTTCTCTCACTATCTCTTTTAGTATACTTCCTCTATCTCTTTTATACGTCTCCCTCATAAAACTTTTTCTCTTAAAATCCTCTCTTTGAATTTCTTAGAAGCCTCTCTCCTAAAAGCACTTCTTTCTCACGCTTGGAATCCTTTCAATCTATCTATGAAACTTCTTTCCTTGAAGACTCTTTCTCTCTCTTAGAGGCTACCACTTTTCAATTTTTCTAGACTATCTTTATTAGAAGCTTTTAAGTAACATAGAAGCCTCTCTCTCTCTCTTAAAAAATAACCTTTATCTTTAGTAAGTGTCTCTCTATTAAAAACACAGACGTAATATACATGCACAAATGTGTATATATATAAGTATAAAAGAAGTACTTTTAGATACATGCATACATAAATGTGTATAGATATATGCATACACACACATGTTTGTGCATGTATATATACATATAATTATATTTATATGTACATACATACTCACACATGGCTAATTTACGTCGATAATAGGAGGAAGAGGTCTTTTAACTAGCTTTTGACTTCTGAGTTGAAGGTGTTTTCGACATGGTGTTGAATTTGGTTAAAGCCGGGCATTGGTTTATTAATTGTAAATATTTAGGCAGTTTTTAGGAGAAGGTAGATGTGGTTTCCTCAAAATAAAAAATAATATTTAGAATTTACAAAATAATAAAACTCGTTTATGACCTTCAAAATTTATATTGTTTTTAAAATCACTTCAACTATTATTTATTTAAAAATTTTAACAGATATAGGGGTGCATATATGTATCCTAATAGGTTAATTATACCAAAATTTTCAAAATAATATGCACGCATATCAACAACTAATCCACCTGATTTGGACAACATAAATTATAATTGATCAAATGATGAGGCATTCACGATCGTGATTATAACAAAGACTCATCAAACAAAAATCATGATCGTAGTGAGCTTTGCGATGAAATAATGATCATGATCATGGCAAGATGCACAATCAAATGAATCAAAAATATTTGTATGTGTCTAGAGTATGATACTAATCAAGAGGCCCGCGTTGCAATTATCGAGTGTGTGGGGTATCATGACAATTGAATAAAAAAACTTGAAGTCAACCAAAATGTCGGTGCAATGGTCGAGCATATGTAATGACTATGACATTCCATTGGGTTTTTAACGTTCAGCTTTTATTACTTGACATGCGTTACACTTAAACACAAAATCAATTATATCTTTCTTTATTCCAGGCCACCAGAATAGTGACTTCAAATCTTTATACATTTTTATACTACTAGTGTGAATGGAGTAGCTTGAAAAGTTAGCTTCAACTAAGATCTCTTGAATCAAATGAAAATCCTTTGGTATCCAAAGATGTCCCTTACTTCTGATCCATGCTTGGTCATCAAGGTTAAGATCTTGCCTTTATCTTGATTGAATTTGATTCATTAACTTATGTTATTCCCCACTAGATTCATCCACCTATCAAAATCTTTCATACAAAATAATCTGTACTATCATTTGATATAGGTTATTAGGGATTTGATCCTTTTAGCTAATCACTTCTAATTGTAATACTGTCAAATGTTTGATCAATTTATTCTACGATATATCAACCACTTAAGAAATCTCAATTTGAATCCGTATTGATGTTCAAGAAAATTGTTTTGTTTTTTGAGTATGTGAAAACTCAATTCTTTGAGAAATCAGAATAAATAGAAAAATTTTTGGACATCTTTCTAACTATATCCAACTTTTTGTCTCTATCTCAATTACTTTTTCTCCCTCAATTCTCTAACAGATCCAATATCCAGTTAGCTATCTAACCAGCATCTTGGCATAAAAGCTAAACGCCATTGCAACTTCTAGTAGTATTTTTTATTGTAGCTCATCTCACATTGATGCATATTTATTCTCTTTTTACTATCTGAAACAAAGAAAAAGCATTTGTTTCTTTGTCCATCGATAAATCTTATTTTATGGACACAAATATTTATAATATATAATACAAGCAGATAAAAGAGGAAAGATGATCGTATTGAGGGTTTGAGTAATAAAGAGATGGATATCAAACTAATCGGTATAATTTAATTAGTACATTATAATTTTTTTCAGATACATTTGAATCCTTGGATTTGCATCTATTTATGAAAGTAGATGTCATGTCACCTAGCATCAGTATCTTGGCCCAATTTATTTGTTTCATGTTATAAGCATTAAGATTGGCTAATTTATTCCCTTGCTTTACATGTCTAGGAATAATAGTTAGAATATACATTTATTAAGATGATGAGCCAAAGATGTCACTTACTTCTGATCGACAACTAATACACCTAATTTGGTGTCCAAAGATGTCCCTTCTGATCGATGCTTGGTCATCAAGGATGAGATATTGCCTTTATTATGATTGAATTTGATTCATTAGCTTATGATATTCCCCGCTGGATTCATCCGCCTATCGAACTCTTTAATACAAAGTCATATGTACTATCATTTGATATAAGTTATTAGGGATTTGATCCTTCTAGCATAAATGTAATACTGTCAAATGTTTGATCAATTTATTATTGTAAATTAGCATCCAATTGGCATGTCCACTAAAATTCCTATTTAGTGCATTAGCCATCACATTGGGCTGTATTGGATATCAAGATCATAATCCTTGATTAATTCTAATCATCTTTGTTGCCTCAAATTTAATTCCTTATTGTAAAAATATATTTTAAATTTTGTGATCAGTAAATACTTCACACCTCACATTATATAAATAATGCCTCCAGATTTTCAAAGCTAACACTATTGTAGCCAACTCTAGGTCATGGGCTGGACAATTCCTTATCATTACTGTTGATATTAAGCTCCATTAAAAAATGACACAAGATAATAATGTAGTTGGTTACAACTATAGGTATGTAAGAATATAAAACTTTTTGGATCCTTAAAAAACATAAAAATAAGAATATCCTCAAAATCTCTAGCAAGGCCAATACAAGCCACGAAATATGGATTCCTTCTGAGATAACCCTTCATGTATAACTTTATTACTCCTTTATCGTGTTTACTTGTTAGATCAATTAAACTAGCACCCACCTAAATGGTAAAATGCATGTAGAAAAAAAAATTTATTTACTCATTTAAGAGGAAAAATTGAATATATCTATACTACTGTAAAATGTGGATTATGATTCTGCCATTAAGCGATCCTCACTATTATTTTTTTAATTAAAATTAATCTGCATTGTTTGATTTTGTGCCTCTTCAAATTCCGCTCCCGTCTACCCATTTTTTTCTTCAGCTTCGCGTGAGGAGTTTTGAAACCATTTCTTTTTTCAGCTTCGCGTGAGAAGTTTTGAAAGAGTCCCTAAAAGGACCTTCTTGGCCTTCTTCTCATCTCTAATAGGAAGTCAGGCTTCGCGTGAGGAGTTTTGATAGAGTCGATAAAAGGACTTTCTTTGCCTTCTTCTCCTTTTGGATCAGAGGTTACGACAGATTCCTCTTCTCATGGTGGGAAGGAGATAACAAACTGAGTTGTTGAAATTGAAAGTCCTGACGGGATTGGATGTCATGATGAGAATTTGCTGAGAAGGTAAAGATTATTTTCTCCTTTTTCTCCTTGAGTGCTTCTTCAAGATTGGAAATTCTATGCTTGTTTCTTTTTTTTTTTTAAATTCATTGAAATGCTTAATTAATTCTTACTATTCGGTGATACTTAAGTTAAATCTTGCTTAAATCCTACTACCAAACAACATTAATTTGTTTCAATTCGGAGAAGAGGCATTTTGTGTGAATTTTTTTGGTGTGGTGATGATATCTTCACTTAGGACAGCAACTTCGATACGAGTATATAAGAAATGGGCACAATCGTAAGCCTTGCAACACCCACTAGATTATTAGATCTTGTATCTATCAAGTTTGTCATTTCCTCTAGCAATTTCTTTTTTTTTCCAAATAAATTTGCACGCCTAGCAAGCTGCTTCTACAACGAGCTCCATTCGTGACTTCCGCCTTAGTGAGCTGCTTCTACAATGAGTCAGGCTTCTCCAATGTCGATGAGCTCTTTGATGAACTCGAGATAATGAGTCAAGTAGAGCTTACAATTAAATGGACGAGCCTAGCTTGAGTTAGGTGTAACTCGAGCTCGACTCGACTTAGTTACGCCCATAGTGTCAGTGCTTATTTAGATTTGAGATTGAGATTTTGTATGGGTGCAATCCCCTATTATCAAATTTCCATCTCATTGATAAGAGGGCGTTCTCGACTGAGGATATTACTTAGACATATTTTAGGCTTTGAGTTAATATTTAGGCTAAATTTTATTTAATGGGAAATATTTGTATTGATAGAGGTGAATTCGATCAAGATATTATCATTCAGTTATTTAGGGTATACCGCTTGACTTAGCCTTCTATTATTAGAGGGTTTGAGTTTGAAACGTCCATATATCATGATTCAGTCACGGGTTGACTCATCCAACTATCTATTTATTGTCTTAGAAGTTAAGAGACTACTAGGATTAGGTTTTACTTTTGTTTTTAGAAATAAATTGAGTTATTTTGAAACTTTAGAAAATACATTTTAGATTTTTTTTTTTGATATTTTGTAGATTTAAAAAATAAAATTTCAAATTGTAACAAGTTGCAAATGTTGAACTTAGGCCAAATGAGTAGAAAACAAAGCACATAACCACAATACCAAACAACTTGCAATATTTTGTTGCTAAAATTAACTTGCATCAAATAAATAAAATAAGAAGGAATATTATTTTAAAAATAATTTTTTTTTAGTAAATTTTCTTTCAAAAACTTAAAAAATCTTGTAGTAATCCACTCATATGATTAATCATAATGATAAAATATTAAAATATAAAACACATACTATTATAATATTTATAAATACAAATAAAAAAATAAATATAATTTGTACATAATTTAATAAATAAATAACCAAATTGAAGCATATTTGTATTATCTATGTTGAATTGCATTTATTTTCCCATAGTAATGTTGTTTTTTTTTTTAGTTTTTGAAAATGTTTAAATGCATAATAGAAATCAAACATATTTTTTATTTCAATTACTATATTAATTTTAAAAAATAGAAAACAAAGTTGATCTTTGTGAATTTCTTATTTTCTTTATGACTTTCTCTATTTGTCCTTGTCGAGTGTTGCATGAGAGGTTAAATATATTTTGTACAAGTCTTCTTGCGGATGATTCAATAAAGCATTAATGTTATCATTCTTCCAAACAAGTTCCTCATATAAATTTAAATATCGAGAAAATACTACAATCTAAAGGAATCACCTTTACCAAATAAGATCATATCATCATTATCGTCATCTTAGCTTTATAACAATTATTTGGGCTACATTTATGAATTTTCATTCTTCATTATTGTTTGTTGAGCATCATTGAAGTTACTATTGGTATATTCTTTTCTTCTTGTACTTTTTAATCCTTCCACAACAATTTTATCTACTTACCTTTTCATCTTTATCTCTTTGATATAATGTTTAAACCACTTGTATATTTTTCACTATCTTGTCATCAATACACATAACAAGATAAATTAAACGTTTCTCTCTCTCACTCTCTCTCTCAATCAATTAAAAACATCTCACCTGCTTAGAAGGCTTGCACTCTCTTTATATATCTTTTAAAAGCCCTCTTTGTCTATCATAGCAACCACATTTTAAAAACCTCAAATTCTCTCTTAAAGCCTCTCTCTTTCAGAAACTTCTTTATTATAAGCCTATCTCTCTTAAAAATCTCTCTATAATAAATGTGTCTATTTTCTTCTCAGTCTCTCACTATCTTAGAAGCCACGATCTCTGAAAAATCCTCCTGTTCTCTCTCGTAGAAGCCTCTTTCTCTCTCACTCATTCACACTTAGACTATTTCTCTCACTCTTTCTTTTAGAATCCTCTCTGTATCTCTTTTAAAAGTCTCCCTCATAAAAGTCATTCTCTTGTAACCCTCTCTTTAACTTTCTTAGAAGCCTCTCTCCTAAAAGCCCTTCTTTCTCACACTTAGAATCCTCTCAATCTCTCTATGAAGCTTCGCTCCTTAAGGACCCTTTCTCTCTCTCTTAGAGGCTACCCTTTTTTTTTCTCTTTTTGTAAACACTCTTTATTAGAAGCTTTTAAGTAACATATAAGCTTCTCTCTCTCTCTCTCTCACACACACACTCACTCATAAAACAACCTTTCTCTTTAATAAATATCTTTCTACTAAAAATTTCTCTTGCTTACAAACATTTCTTTTTCTAAATATTCTCACTCTTATTTACAAGTCTCTCTTTCATAACTCTCTAGGAAGATTTTTTCTTTCTCTTCCTCTATCACTCTCTCTTAAGAGGGCACGTTATCTTCCATGCCTCTTTTTGAATCTTCTTTCAGACTATCTAAGAACTGTCTCTCTCTCTCTCTCCATCTTAGTAGGCTCTCTCTTTAATAAAATCGTCTTTATCTCAAATCTCTCCCTCTCTCTTTATCTCCATCTTTCAAATGCCTCTCTTTCTCTCTTAGAAGCCTCTTTCTATCTTATAAGCCCCCTCTCTTCATACTAAAGGGCCCTATTACTATATAAAAGGAAGCTCACTCTCAATACTATGTTAGTAAATTTTTGTTGTTTTAAATTTATCATTGATTTTACATGATTTTGAGTGAAATTTAAGGAACATAAGCCAACTGCAGTTTATTGATTTCTTATTGTAGCACTGTACTTAGTAGTTAAGAGATCGTTTTTTTTTTGGACAATTAATCATTATGATTTAGAGGTTTTTGACATTGTTTTGATTAAGATGTGAGTGATTCAATTTATTTTTTTAATCTTCTGCAAGTTTATTTTGAGAACTTAAAGAACTTTTCATTTAAGTGTTAATCTTCATTTGAATTCTTCTAATGAAATTTTTTTTTCAATTTGGAGATTTTATGAGATTGGTCATAAATGAAAAGTTGAAAAGCCACATCTAAAATAATTTCTTAGATGAGTCTTTATTGTATTAGTTGCCAATCTCATATCCGTTAGCTATTTAACAGTTTGGATAATTTCATGTAGGACCAATAAAAAATGCAAATGTGTATGTGCAATGATTGCCAATAAAGATTCAAAAAGCTAATTCATCTTGTTGTTACAAAGTTGATGATTATTATCTGGATATGCTGTAACTTTTTGGTCAGAACACTTCATTTGGATGATTATATTTTTTCAAATTTTGAGCTATACTTTTCACTAATGCTTCCCTATATGTATGAACAGATCCCAACTTTGAATAGGTTGTTGGATTCAAAGAATTCACTGACCTTACTACATTTTCTATTGTCGAGCAAGCTGGAGCAACATTTTTCACTGCAATTTCCATGTTTGAATTTGCAATTCAAACTAGTCTTTTGTTACAGAGAAGGAACTTAAGCTTCCTTAGGTAGTATCACAAATATAACTTGCACCATACTAACCATGCTGCTATGTGTTTTAACTGCACTGAAAAAATCTAGCTGATGATGAAAGTCATTGGTTGAACAGTATAGGCTTGTCCATTATGGGTCTCTATGCATCTGCCTATTGGTTGTCTTGGTTTTCCTAGGAAGCTTTTCTTATGCTTATTGCTTCTTTTTTCATGGTGTTGTTTGGGAAGTTGTTTCAGTTCAATTTTTTCCTGCGCAACAACTTTGCAGTCATCATCCTTTTATTCTTCCTTTCCCAACTTAATATGGTACTCATCACTTTGCAATAATGCTATCCAAATTCGTTATCATGATGCTAGGATATTTGAAAATTAGGGGCCTCTAGCTATTTCTTTATTTTCATATTCACCAAGTTTGGGTCTGTAGTATTGGTCTTTTATTTCGTAGTATAGAACTAAAGAATAGAGTGTTTTCATTGGCTGTCTTCACAGTTGAGTTTTGCTCTCTTGATATCAAATTTTGTAGACTTAGTCATCATCAGCACCTACAATTGGATTTTTTATATTCATAATAAGCTTTTGACACAAGTAAGATTCTCAAACAAGTTATTTTAAATTTTAAAATGTCTCTACAGATATTCAAAACATATAAGTTCGGCTATTCTTGCAGCTTATGATAATATAACAATATTTTGTTTTCCATATGCTGAGAACCTTCTGGCAAGTGCAACTGCCACTCGTGAAGACCTAACTGTGTAATAACTATTGTATATCCAAGACCAGATTTAGAAATTATTACATCATCAGGCTGATAAGAAGTTTTCTATAGGAAGATATTTTTCATTGGCTTATCTCCACTTTCTTTTTGTGGTTTGCCTTGTCAAAATATTTGGATAATATACTTCCCAATTCAAATAGTGTGATAAAATCAGTGTTTTACTTTCTGAAGCATTCATACTTAGACTGGGAAAAGTGGAACTACGGTGGAAGGTTGGTTGGCAGTCCTACTCTATAATTTATAAGCATTAAGTTTGTGATTTGGTCATATTTTTTGCATATTATTTGCAGAAGGTGACTTATGTTTTATATTTTTTTCTTTTTCTTCTATGTGGACTAACCGTTTGAAGAATATGAGATATTTTGTAATTCTTATTTGTTCTTTTTAGTATGTAGACCATATTAGAATAGTTCAAACCAATTTTAATAGAGGACATTAGAAGGGTTTTGCATCTTGTTCTTGTCCCTCTGTTTTGCTGGGCTAAATTTTGCTACTTCACTGTCTATTATATTATTGACATGATTAAATTCTGATTTTAGATTCTACTACTAAGTTTATAGCATCTAAGAATATTGCTTTAAGTGAATTTTTTAACGTAAATCATTTATATAAGTCAAAGGTGTTGTAATTTCACTTATATTCTTTGTTCATTGATTCCTAGGTTGAGGTCATAGCTTTGCCCAATTTGGAAGAGAATGTAGAACAATTCAAAGAATAGATAATTAGCAACAAGGAGTTATGATTCCAACCACCTTATAAATATCTTTTTTTCTTGTTATGCAATGCTATGAAATACTTGTGTATTTGATAAAATTAATGCTTTACTATTGATGTATGTAATTGTCTATATTTCTTTTTTAAATACTATACATAATTTATATATTAGTTAAGGTTCCACAAATATCATGAATAATCACCTCGTTATTTCATTTTTCTTATCGGGTTGTATTATTAAGGAATCAGTTTATGCGTTTGATTGCACTTGGATATTGCCGGTGATAGATGATGCATTCTTCTTACTTCTGGGCTTTTTTAGTATAAAATTTATGTGAGAAATTATAAAAGAATTAATGATATTGACCTTCCTTTTGATAGGGTATTTTATAGGTATTTAATCATTAGCTTTTTTTTTTTTGGTGTTGAAATGTTACTTTCATCATTTTCAGGTAATGGTTGTTAAAGTTTGATGCGAAGAGGTTGCAAATAAGAAACTTAATTTTTTTGGTATCTGATGAGGTAAGCAAGAATCTATAATTTATGTTACGAGCTTTTTTGATCATTTCAATAGCATTGTTCTCAAGAGAAGTTCTATTGTTATATGTTTGAGGGTTGTTTAGAATTAAGTGAAGTAGTTTAGTCTGGTCCAATGCCAAGTAAAATGCTTACCTTTTCTTTTAGATGCTTATCTTTCTAAAAAGTTTGACTTATTTTTAATTTTATTATATATTTAATCATAAACTTAATCTTATGAGTTTTCTATGTATCACCAGCAATATGTTAGACTGGTCCAGCCGGTCCATATGGGACCGGCTCACATGTAACAGAGGCGGAGAAGTTCCGCCTCTCGCTCATGCCGTTCAAACCATAGAGTGCGAAAGCTCTGATTAGGAAGGATTTAGGAGGGAAATTTGAAAGTATGGACTGTTTAGATATTTCCTTTTAGATTGTCTGCCTAAATAGTTTGTTTTCCTAGGATTAAGGCATCTTGAATTTGGCTGAAATTTGAGATCTCTCTTAGGTACTTGGACTCTAGCTGTCGGTTAGGGATTGGGAGAGTCGGATCTTCCTCTCAAATTTAAGATCCATTGTTTTTGCTTTCTTTTGTTCTTCTTCCATCATATAAAATTTGTTTCGTTGTTGTTCGTCTTCCTTCATCTCAAAAATTGTTTGCAAGTTGCTAATTTTCTCGGATTTCAGCATGGGTTTTCTAGGTTTAAACAAGTATTTTATATCAGATTATGTCGCTAGGTTGCATAAGTCTTGGATGATCTAATTTTGTTTATTGATCTCAAGCTTATTGGTCTTTGTTATTGAGCAATTCATCCTTGATATAATTAGAATTATGGAGGCAATTGTAATATTCCCTTAGTCAAATGTTAGGATTGATCAATGATCATTGAGAGAAGTGAAACACAAACAAATTGTGCATTGTATATCATAAAGAGAACCTCGAAATATTTAGTAATTTTAGTCTGAACAACAAAAAGAGAGCAAAGTCCTTAAATTTCATCTCTTAGAGGAGAGTTCATTGTTAATTATAAATTAAAATAAGTATATCTATGCAGTGATTGGCTATTGGAAAATGTTGATATGTAATAAATTTTTTTTTACAATCTTCTAGGAAAGGTTAGTTTTCTAAGTTTGAATTGCTTTCATAATTTTTGTGCAAAAAAATTATAATTGACTGGCAAACTCTAATTAAATCATCATTTTTCCACTTAATTTATTGTGATTAATCAATATTCATCAATTATGCAAATTTAATTAGAATTATTTCTTACATATATTACTATAAATGTTTAAATTCATAAATCTCATAAAGGGAAACTCTAAACTGTTGACGTGTTTTTTCGCATCGACCTGACCCTGATCGAGCCGATTCGTGCACTCGATCGACTCAATCGACTGTCGTCAAGCATCAATTAACCTAAACCAGACTTTAATTAAATCGAGTGCAGACAAATGCATTCATGTTGTCTCCCTAGTCGTCACCCACAATCAAACCATAAGATTGCATTGTTATTTGCTTCTAAATCAAATATCGATGTATATGTTTCAAGTGTGGGAATTTGCTCTTGATTGGGCTTTGCACTTGAGAGCCTTTGTCTTTTTAGAAATGTTAGAGAGGGATTTAATTAATTTAGAGAACTTGTGTCTCGTCATAGATCTTGCATAGACTCTCAAAGGTCTACATTATGGAGCTCATGATAAAATAACTAATTGAGTTCATCTTTGACACGTACAAAATCTCATTGCATAAAAATAATGTTTGGGGAATTGCTCTAATTTACAAAAATTCTTAAAGTTTGCAACATTTATAAAATATACTCATTTAATTTCAAGCTCCTACGGAGCAAATTTAGAGTATTTCATGGTCTCTCTCTCTCTCCCCTCCCCCTCTCTCACTCACTCTCACTATCACTCTCTCTAGCTTCCTCTTTACCTATATCCCTCCTATCTCTCTCTTACCCTCTCCCTCGCTCACTTTGTCTTTTTCTCTCTCTCTCACTTTTTATGTCTCACTCACTCTCTTATTTGATTAACTAATTCTTGCTTGTTTTTCTTCTCCCACTAACTCTATTCTTTTTCTCTTTTTCTCTCTCTCTCCCTTCCCCCCTCTCTCTTTGTTTATCTTTCCCTCTCCCTCACTCTTGCTCTCTCCCTCCCTCTCTCAATTTCTCTTTATTTACCTATCCCTTTCTCTCTCTCTTTCTCTCTCTCTCAAACACACACACACACAATCTCTCCATCTAACTCTCTCCACCTCTCTCTCACTCACTCTCTTCTTCACCACCTCTCTCTCTCTCCCTCCCTCTCTCTCTCACTCTCACTATCACTCTCACTCTCTAGCTTCCTCTTTCCCTATGTCCCTCTATCTCTCTCTTACCCTCTCCCTCGCCCACTTTATGTCTTTTCCTATCTCTCTCTCACTTTTTATGTCTCACTCACTCTCTCTCTTACTTATTGGAATAACTAATTCTTGCTTGTTTTTCTTCTCCCACTAACTCTATTCTTTCTCTCTCTCCCTTCCCCCCTCTCTCTTTGTTTTTCTTTCCCTCTCCCTTGCTCTTACTCTCTCCCTCCCTCTCTCAATTTCTCTCTATTTACCTATCCCTCTCTCTCTCTCTATCCCTCTCACTCACTATCACTATCACTCTCATTCTCTAGCTTCCTCTTTCCCTATATCCCTCCTATCTCTCGCTTACCCTCCCCCTCGCTCACTTTTTATATATTTTTCTCTATTTCTCTCTCACTTTCTATGTCTCACTCACTCTCTCTCTCTTACTTCATTGATTAACTAATTATTGCTTGTTTTTCCTCTCCCACTAACTATATTCTTTCTCTCTTTATCTCTCTCTTTGTCACTTCCCCCTCTTTGTTTATCTTTCCCTCTCCCTCGCTCTTGCTCTCTCCCTCCCTCTCTCAATTTCTCTCTATTTACAAATCCCCTTCTCCCTCCCTCTCTCTCTTTCTCTCAGTCACTCTCACTCTCTAGCTTTCTCTTTCCCTATATCCCTCCTATCTCTTTCTTACCCTCTCCCTCACTCATTTTGTCTTTTTCTCCCTCTCACTTTCTATGTCTCACTCACACTCTCTCTCTCTTCTTTGATTAACTAATTCGTGCTTGTTTTTCTTCTCCCACTAACTCTATTCTTTCTCTCTTTATCTCTCTCTCTCCCTTCTCCCCTCTCTCTTTGTTTCTCTTTCCCTCTCCCTCGCTCTTGTTCTCTCCCTCCCTCTCTCAATTTCTCTTTATTTACCTATCTCTTTCTCCCTCCCTCCCTCTCTATCTCACTCACTCTCACTATCACTCTCTCTAGCTTCCTTTTTCCTTATGTCCCTCCTATCTCTCTCTTACCCTCTCCCTTGCTCACTTTATGTGTTTCTCTCTCTCTCCCCCTCTCTCTCTTTCTGTCTCCCTCCCTCTCTCTCTTTCTCTCTCTCTCCCTCTCTCTCTCTCTCTCCCCCTCCCTCTCCCTCTCACCCCCTCTCACTCTCTAGCTTCCTCTTTCCCTATATCCCTCCTCTCTCTCTTACCATCCCTCGCTCACTTTGTCTTTTTCTCTCGCTCTCTCTCACTTTCTATGTCTCACTAACTCTCTCTCTCTTATTTTTTTATTAACCAATTCTTGCTTGTTTTTCTTCTCCCACTAACTCTATTCTTTCACCCTTTCTCTCTCTCTCTCTCTCTCCCTTCTCCCCTCTCTCTTTGTTTATCTTTCCCTCTCCCTCGCTCTTGCTCTCTCCCTCCCTTTCTCAATTTCTCTCTATTTACTTCTCCCTTTCTCCCTCCCTCCCTCCCTCCCTCCCTCCCTCTCTCCCTCTCTCTGTCTCTCTCTCACTATCACTCTCACTCTCTAGCATCCTCTTTCTCTATATCCCTCATTTCTCTCTCTTACCCTCTCCCTCGATCACTTTATATGTATTTTTCTCTCTCTCTCTCTCACTTTCTATGTCTCACTTACTCTCTCTCTTATTTCTTTGATTAACTAATTCGTGCTTGTTTTTCTTCTTCCACTAACTCTATTCTTTCTCTCTTTATGTGTCTCTCTCCCTTCCCCCCTTTCTCTTTGTTTATCTCTCACTCCCCCTCCCTCTGGCTCTCTCCCTCCCTCTCTCAATTTCTCTCTATTTACCTATCTCTATTACCCTCTCACCCTCTCACCCTCTCTCTCTCACTCTCTAGCTTCCTCTTTCCCTATATCCCTCTTGTCTCTCTCTTACCCTCTCCCTCGCTCACTTTCTATGTCTCTCTCTCTCTTACTTCTTTGATTAACTAATTCTTGCTTGATTTTCTTCTCCCATTAACTCTATTCTTTCTCTCTTTATCTCTCTCTCCCTTCCCCCTCTCTTTGTTTATCTTTCCCTCTCCCTCGCTCTTGCTCTCTCCCTCCCTTTCTCAATTTCTCTCTATTTACTTCTCCCTCTCTCCCTCCCTCCCTCCCTCCCTCTCTCCCTCTCTCTGTCTCTCTCTCACTATCACTCACTCTCTAGCATCCTCTTTCTCTATATCCCTCATATCTCTCTCTTACCCTCTCCCTCACTCACTTTATATGTCTTTTTCTCTCTCTCTCTCACTTTATATGTCTCACTCTCTCTCTTCTTTTATTAACTAATTCTTGCTTGTTTTTCTTCTCCCACTAAGTTTATTCTTTCTCTCTTTATCTATCTCTCTCTCTCTCTCTCCCTTTGACAAAGGATCGGGTTCGTCGTAGGTTTCAAACATTTGTCGGTGAATTTTTCTTGTTATGGGCCTTAAAGGCCTAACATGAACTATAAAATAAATATTCCGGTCAATGCCATGACCGTATATTCATTTTAGTTCGAGCCGTGTCGAATCCTATCTACTCGCATAGAAGGATCGGGCTTGAACTTAAATTTATTTGACCCGCGTAACATCCCTAGATATCATGTGTGTGAATACATCACGCTCGTCGGGGCCTATGCGGGTGTAAGATTGCACGTGCATTTCTTTGTGTGTGGGAATTTTCAGGGATATTTGATGCTGCTTAATTATGTGGGAAACCCTTGTTTGAAGGCAACGTTCGATTTGCGAGCATGTATTTGGGAGCATGTATGCGCCTTCTGTCCGCTTGTATGCAAGTTGCGGATTCGGTGGCATGGCGTTATACTGGTTATCTATTTGTTTCATACAGGTAGACTGTTGTGTACAGCTTGTTGCTTTCTGCAGGTAACTTGTTGTGTACTAACGAATCTCCTGCTATTGTTTGTTGATGACTGCATTCATCACATTCTTGATGTCTCTTTCTACAAGCAGGTTACTCTACACGCAAATCTTCTAGCGCTATTTATAGGTTACTTTGCATTTTGCTTATGGTTGACAAACCGGGCGTATAACGAATCTTCTACGATAGCTCGTAGGGATTTGCATTTGCTGTAGTCATTTGACATTTTGTTCGTAGATGACATTTCATGTATATAGCAGGTCTTCTACAACAGCTTGTAAGAACTCGTATTTGATGTATTCACTTTGTATTTTGCTTGTGAACAAGAGATTGGGTGTACAATGGGTCTTCAACAGTGGCCCATAAGAACTCATATGCGTGTATCCTTTCGTTGCACTTGTTGAATATCTAATTCCCTCTGCTTATAGGGGATATGTATATTCATTGGCCACTGTACTACTACAGGCTGTTCGAATATTGCAACGATTGTTGCATATTTCTGTATTCGTCTATAGAGAATGTTATCAACTGTAGACAGCGTTCATTTGCAAGTCAATGTTGATGGTGAGTTATATTCATTGCTGATGTTACCCCCACATACGTTCGCCAACAACTCACTATGTTCATTGTATGTTGACACCATACTTGCAGCTTCCCTACTATCGTTGCTTGAACATGGCATATTCATTTGCCATTAATAGATCTATTGCATGTATTATGCATGATGGATCTTCTATAGCCACTCGTGGGCAAGTTGTAGTGTCTTCTACCATCTATATCCTTTCGTTACTTCTCTTAGGTGGACGTAGTAGAGGTTATCACATTTTCTTGCATGATTGTTGTGCTGATTATCATCATAGTAGAGGCGGACCATGCTGGGCTCGAGGCAGACGCGCGTGTTGGAGTTCACGGACCATACACGGAAGACGACCAAGCAACAAAAGACAACTGGACTGCGCGTGAAAAGCGATTGGACCATGAAAGTCTTCGTAGGCTCGCGAGCCAGCTTGAGCTCGTTTACAGTGGGACGAGCTGAGCTAGAGCTTGCCTGTTGAGCTTGACTTGAGCTTGAGCTCGAGTTCGAGTCGATTTTCTAATTGACGAGCCAAGCTCGATAAGACCGCTACTCGAATCGTCTGGACTCGTTTACACCCCTACCCAAATCTCTAGACACCACTAGAGCCCAAGCAAAAATCAAGAACCAGGAAATTACAACAAAGTAGAGATAAAAAAACCTAACCCTAAACTTCCAAATATACTTAAGCATATAAAATTAGATCAAATACCAAAATAGCCCCTTCTATTTGAATTTTCTCTACTATAAACCCTGCTTAATTTCCTCTTAATCAAGCTAGTTGTCCCCCACCATTAGGGGTGGAACTTCCCTGTTCCTCCTCTTATAAAATTGGACCAGTCATCATCATCTTTTAATATTTATGCCATTTTTGATAGGCGATTGAAGATTTGAGATTTATTTTCTATGAAAAGTTAATTGATAGTCATCCTTTTTATGCATGCTTTAATACAATTTTCATTAGATGCAACTTAACGTAGGTATGATCTTGATTGAACTTTTGCCTTTGATATATTTATATGCAATTTAGAGAATATCTATACCTTGAGAAAAAATAAATATTTTCATTATAGAGGTTCCATGAATGCAAGGTCTGCTTAGAGATATCTAATGTGAATTTGAGAGTGTCGTCCTAGATGTTTTGGTGACATAAAGCATCGGCCCTTCGTTGACTTGGTTAGAAAAGTAAAATGTATTAGATTCGGCTTATGTTGAGAAATGTAGACGCAGACATAAAAAGAATTGTTTAGAAAGTATTAGAAATGATCTTTTTATTATATTTAAATGAGAATGACTCTTAATAGGACACAATGAAGAAAAAGGTCTCACGCAGTTGACCCCACAGTGGGATAAAGGCTTGATATTGATGTTGTTATTGTATATTTCTCATTATTTAGACTAACAAGATTGTTTCAATTCTTTGTTGCAGGCGCACAAGGATCTCAAAACACCATTTTTGATGCCTGGGTGCAAAGTTGCTGACGATTATGGGATTATGCTTGTTTTCTTTTGTATCTTGTAGAATAGCAGTGTGGGGAATATCAAACATCTATAATATTATTATTGTTTGCTGCAGGAGATGATTGATCAATATTTTAAACTAGCTTTGTCACATCGTACAAATAATGGCCTAACAGCCATGTGCTAAAGTAAAAATAAAGGACCGATGGATTCGGTGCTAATACAATAATTATTTAGTGCTGGGCCCACTATGCTTTTAGATGTTGTCACCGTCGGATTGTTCGGTAAGGTTACCGACTCTCTCGACAATGGCTGAGATTTCCTGCTCATGCTGGAGGAGGATTGGGCAAATGTCTCTCCAGATATTATCTCTTCCTCCACTGAGTTTTCTGCAGAAATTGAATTTGCTCTTGTAAATTCGCTGCAGGGTACATAGGTTTTTGATGACCAGGAACGATTGGTCTCATTCGATGGCTCGAGCTTGGGCTCGTAATTCTGTGAACTGGTCCATTCTGATGCGAGGTCGGCTGAGTGCTTCGATGACAGCTTTGTATTTCTGGAATGTTGTGAGTGGTCGTCCTTCTCGTTTAGGGCTTTCCTGGAAGCACCTAGCAAATGCTTCCTTGTCCGTATCTTCAAGGGGACTGATCCCCTTCTTAGGTGGGCTAGAGTTTGTTTCTCTAGCGTACTCCTGATAACACTGTTGAATTGCTGCATCATGTAGGCTGACTCCTTATTTCTTGGGTCTCCATCTGGTATTCTGCGTGGTTCTGCTAGGAATAAAAGCCTTTCCTTTGTCGGATGAACCTCCTGCGAACTCCATTCCTGCAAAGTTTTAGAGATAACTTCTTCGGTAGCTTTTCCTGCAAACAAAAGATATGTTAGTCGTGATAAATTATCTGCGAGGACATTATTCTTCTCATCTATATGCTCAAAGTGGATTGTGATCCCCAATCCATTTATGTAGTCTGTAAAAGAAAGCCACCGGACCCTTGACGGTTTATTTTGAGCTGTTTTATTATAGAAGGAAATTATGGCTTGGCAGTCAGTTCGGAGTGTGATTTCGTGCTTATCTAGATAGTGAATTTTTAGGGCACTGAGACTCTCCATACAAGCATGAATTTCCGCATCGACTGATGATTTAACCGTAGGGAATTTGCCACTGGCATATGCGCATACTCGTTCTGTATTTTTGGGGTCCTCCTTTTTATTTTTCCACTTACAAACGCCTCCCCATCCTTCCATACAATCGTCTGTCTCTAGGACTATATAAGCATTTTCAGGGGGAATTTGTAGGTCTGGTAGCTATTGCACAATCTCTTTAATTTTTTGAACTAGCTTCCAGTCATGATCCTTCGTGCGTTTATATCCTTGAGGAGATGCCTTCTGATATAGGGGGCCAAGGAGTATACCGAGATTGGGAATGTAGGATCGTGCGTAATTGAGGATGCCTAACCACGATCTTAACCCTTGTTTTTCTTTGAGCTTCTCATCTGGAAAATCAGCAATCTTCTTAATAATGTGCGGTTGTAATTTGATTTTTTGATTACCAATGACAGCCCCCAAAAATTCTACTGTTGAGACTCCAATCCTCATTTTATTTGCAGAGAGGACAAGCCCTTCTTTTTCAACTATCTCAAGAAAAGCCTCCAAATGCTGATTGTGCTCATGTTCAGTACTACTAAAAATTAGAACGTCATCAATATAAACAACCAAAAATTTTGAACATTGTGAGAAGCAATTATCCATCTTTCTCTGAAAAATGGCTGGGGCATTTTTCAGGCCAAATGGCATTACAAGCCATTCATATAACCCGGTTGGACTTATAAAAGCTGTCCATTCAATTGAGTCCGGATGCATGGCCACTTGGTGAAATCCACTTTTTAAGTCAAACTTGGAATATATTTTACTATTTCCAATTCGCTTAAGTAGTGTATTAATGCCTGGTAGTGCATACTGGTCTTTATATGTATTATCATTTAGAGATTTATAATTAAAGACCATTCTTTCCTTGCCTTTTATTTTCTTACCAGTCAGTGGATCAACTGATGTTCCTGAATTGACAATCATGGCCATTGTTCTGTGACGGCTGTTGCTAGGCCTGATGACCTTTAGTTCCAAGAGTCCATCAATGTGTCGTCGGAATTGTTCTTGCTTCAGCGGGGTGACATGCTTTAATGGCTTATCCTGGATGGACAAATCTGGGTTAATAATTTCAATTTTGCAAGTCACCTTGTTGCGATTCCATTGTTGGAGAGGATTTTCGCCTATAAACCCTTGTTCTTTTAATCTTCTTAATAATGCTCCGAATCGCTGTAGAAATGGATTTTGTTCAAGGCGATTTGAGAAGCTCCATTCTGGCTGAAGGGCAGTGTAGAAATCGTAATCGATTTCTAGTTCTTCAATCTGTTTAGCAGAGATTTCTAGGTCCAGAGTTGTGTTGATGGGAGTAATCTCTTTATAAAAAGTAATGGTTCCTCCTTCAATGCGTACTCCACCGCTGAGGCTTATCAGAAAATTGCATCCCAATAGCATTTGTATTCCATCCTTTACATTCATGTCCATACAGTAAATGAGAGGAATACAAAATTTGTTGTCGCCTATGCTCATCTTGCCCTCCTTCACCTTATGTCTTGATTGTGTTATGGAATTAACACCATTGAATGTTGCAAGATAATTTAAAGGTTCCCGTGCTTCTTCGGGAATATCTTGTGTATTCACACAACATGATGAGGCTCTAGTATCAAATATGGCCCTGATTTTAAACTCAGGGACTTCAAAAGTTATCACTTTTTTAAATAACTTATTGAGTATTTTTCGAGCCGGTTTTTCAGCCTGCTCCTTTAAGGTTTCGTTGAGGATTTTGATACCTGGTTCCTCAGATTCTTCAATTTCATCTTCAAGGATCGATTTCTCACGTTCATGCAGTACTAGTTCTCTTTTGGAGACTTCAAGTTCCTTTTTGAGAAGTTTCTGCATTTTCTCCTTCAGACGGCGGTTTTCTTCCGCCAAGTGGTCTGAGTAGCGGATCAGTTCTTGTACCAGGTTGTCATTTGATTTGTAGGGCTGCAAGATTAACTCCTTCTGGATGGTGATTGAGAGATAAAATGAGGCACACATTGGGCATGCCGTGCTTCTGCAAAGGGTACAATGGATTCTCATTTTGATATTAGTAGCGATAGAGCAGAAAGTGCACTTAGAGAAAGCCCCTTCAATTTGCTTATTATGTTCCCAGTTATGCGAACACTGCTTCTGCTCATCCGGTAGCTCGATGGCGTAACGCCATCCCATGTCTTCTTTCAACATGAATGCGAGCTCGTCTGGGATATCTTCTAATGCGGATCTAACATGAGCCAACGTGTTGGCCCCTTCTCCTTCAGAGATGCTACAAATTGCATCTGATGGTTCTTCATTTAAATCTACTGATAATACATCGTAGTCATCTGGGAGTTCCAAGTTGTTTAAGATAGCTGCTCTTGCCATGTTGCCCCTCTTGTTTTTACATTCTCTTGCAAAATGACCTTCGTCACCACAAATATAGCATCGGCACTTGGCAGCTCTTGCTTTGTTTTTATTTTTAATGACACGTACATGTGTGTCATGAGGTTTCCCTTTATAATTCTTGGATTTTCTTAGACCAAATTTCTTTTGGTTGTTGTAAAATCCACGAATGGGAATTTTTCTGCAGATTAATAAATCTTTGATGCCTCTTTGGATCGCAGCCTTTTTGCAAAGGTCAGCAAGGTACTGATAGGTGAAGCGTATGCGCGGCAGGACATCGATTGTGTTACCGGGATGTTTGAGCTTGAATGCCTTCTCTACTTCTCCAATAATGGGAGCATCTTTTTGAAGAATTTCTCAGAAAGTTCTGGGCTGATGTACATGCGCCCAGATTTTGCCGCAAGCACTTTGTAATCATTCATGTATTCGAACATGTGTTTTATCTCCCGGCATGAAAGGCGTTCGAGATCGAGGTAGGCTCAGTTTTGTTCCTCCGTCGAGCCTTGGTAGGGATCCTCCAGGGTGATGATTCTTCGTATATGGGAGATAACATTCTGGGGATCGTCAGCAATATTGACTAGTGCCTCAAATTCATCTTCATAAGCCATACGCCATTGTATCCACATCTTCTTCTCTACTTCACCCAGTAAGTTTTCAATGAATAGCACCTTGGATTTGTTGTCAGCAAATTGCTTTTCACTGACTAAATTGAGGTGATAGACTCCCAACGGGATATGACATCGTCGTATAGGGAGAAATCATCTGGGAGGATTAACAGTACTCCCTGGTTATTATGTGCCAAGGGAAGTGTCCACATGTTTTGTTGGAATGATTTCTTGAAGTTAGTGGATTTTGGCTTGTAGTATTGAAAAGGATAAGGATTAGTGCTGGTGTTAATCTCAGATCTGGAAATGGCAGGAGGATAAGCTATAGGCCCCATGACAGGTTCCTAAGGGGGAAGATAGGAAGAGGAAACTGAAGCATATAGGTCTTCAGCTTTGGAAGCCAATTTGTGGAGCTTGGGATAATCAAGTTCAATGAGATGGTCTTCAAGTGTGTAACAGGATTGGGTAGGTGAAACTTCAGGTTGGGAAATGAGATCTGGGTTACTGGGTGCAGGTGAAATTTCGGGTTCAGGGGGATCCCATTGGCAGGGATAGGGCAAACTCCCACCACCTTCCACAGAATCAGGAAGATCTGATTGTAGGGTATTATTAAGGTAAAGGAAAAGAGAAAAAGGATTATCTTCATCATCCTCGGAGGATTCGGTAAGATCTCAGACGGGTGGATACGAATCGGTGTAAGCCATTAGGGAGAATTCATCCGAGTCAGATTCAGTTGTGGTGGACTGAATAATAGGGGGTTGGGAATGAGGTGTATAACTAGAGAAGGATAATCGGAGAGTTCCATCTAACCTTTGGTGGGTATGAAGGGTATGTGGAATTTGGATGTGGACTGGCGTTGCTGGTTGTACGTTCCATGCTAGGCCTTGGAGCTCGAAAATTGAATGTCTTCGACCAGGTATGGCCGAGATGCCATGTGATGCCAGGTAGTTTGCAGCTCCGGTGATATTGTAGAGAATGAGAAGCAGGTAGTTCTACAAGGGCTCATAGTTACATAAAGCAAAGTTAGATGTAATTATGCCTTGGAAGTTATATTACCTGTATTTATTCTTAATGTATTTTTTTGTTATTATTTTTGCTTGCTTATGTGTCTCTTCTAAATTATTCTGTGTGCAGGTGATTGATGTGGGGATCAATACTGAATGGGGATTATTGATGGCCAGTATATCGGAAGGCAGTGGTGAACAAACTCCATTATAGGTTTTTTTTTGACCATTTTATTAATGATTTGCTTATGATTATACTGATTTTCCTATGTGATTCATTTATGATTCCTCTTAAAAGGTGCGCTTGAATGGTGTTGCTGCTTTAACTGGCATAGTAGGGCTCTCTGTTGCTGCGTTGGCTTTTGTTGTCCTTATAATCATAAGGACAATATAAACCCAAGATATAATTTACATGTGTTCATTTTTAGATCTTGCAAACTGAAGACTTGAGATATAATTTACAGATTCTTCACTGGTCATACAACGAATTTTGATGGAAGCGTTCAATTTGTCAAGGGGCATACAAGTGTGAAAGATGTTGTAGATGGAGCTGTTAAGATTTTGACTGTTGCGGTATGTGTCCATATGAAAGACTTGGATCTTGTTATTCTAGTTACTAATTAGCCTGTGAATTATCAATAGGTGACTATTATGGTTGTTGTTGTACCTGAAGGTCTTCCATTGGCTATTACATAGATGTAAGTGTTGATTGTATTCCTTTCTTGATGATATGACGTCAAGTTCTTCATGATTCTCATGGTTAATTGATTTTCCCAATTTCAGTCTTGCCTACTCAATGAAGAAGATGATGGAAAACAAAGTATTGGTATGCTTCTCTTCTTATCAAACTAGAATCTATACGTTCAACTATTATTAAGTTGATACGTTATAGCTTCGGAGGCTATCAGCTTGTGAAACGATTGGATCTACCACTACCATCTGCAACGATAAAACTGGAACTCTAACATTGAATCAGGTATCATTATCTATGCTTCCATCATATTATTGTTATTATTGTATTTTAATTTTCCTTTGGATTTTAGTTTTAGAAAGTAGATAGTTTGGATTCTGATGATTTCTAGAGTGACACTGTTATTGAAAGTTGGGTAGATTAATCATATCTGTTATCCTATTATACATGGTCATCTTAAGTTCCAATTGATTTTGTGTTGTGGAAGCTCATGTGGGTGGGGTAAAGCTAACTTCTCCAGATGATGGCCAAGAGTTATCATCTTCAGTATATTCTTTATTGTATGAATGCATTGCATAGAATGCCAGTGGTAATGTGTATGAGCCAGATGTAACATTTTTTTTATTGAAGCCCTTCACCCTTGTTCAAATAGGTTGTTGAGTTAGAGATCAAATGACCTATTTTTCTGATGAAAATTTTCATTTCTTTTCAAATAATCTGATAGTTGATGTCTATTTCTACTATAATGATTTCCAACTCTATTCTTCAAAGTTTTACCCCAAATTTGTTATTTTAGGGCACTCTATTTGCGCATTAATAATGTATTTGTTTTCATTGTCAAAATCAAGCATAGCTTTGTTATTTAGTTACAATTATTAAAAAATTTTTTTAAATCTACATAAACTCTTCAATCCACACAATATTTTAAAGACGTGTCTCCATTATACCCACCTAGTTTTAATGCTAGAAGTTCTCTTCATGTATATTTCTATTTTTTTTAATTTAGTATACCTAATGAACTTAAATTTATTAGTTTTTACCACTCAATCTTCCAATACTATTCATTGACAAGTTATAATTTCACATATTCAATATATCTTGTAGACATGTACCATGGGTCTTTGTTCAACCAATCTTAGGCATTCTTAGTTTTAAATATTCCAACTTTCAAATTTTTACTTTAAAAAATATTTTACTAAACAAATTTAGGTTATCTGATATAATGTGTAAGAAGATGCTATCTCTTAATATTTCAATAAGCACTTCCCAAATGATGCAAACTTAATACTAATATTTGATATATAACTCAACTTAAATTTGAGTGCTAAGGGCAACGACGAACCCAGAACAATGAAACTATGGGATTTTGATCTGGAGCGTCATACACACTTGATAGGTTAGTTTCTATTTCACAATCATTTACCTATTTGAACACTTAGCTCATCTGACCTGCATAAATTATCTCTAAGACCTAAATCAACAATAAAATCATTAATAAGAAATAAACCAAGTCATATACATAATAAATTGGATTTTACACTTAAAGCAAGAAAGCAAGACAATTAACATCAAATTAAAATAACTCTCAACACTAGATAAAATATAAAACTAACATAAATCAATAAATAAAATTAAGTGGCATAAATAGAACTAATATAATCTAATTTAAAATTTAATGAAGTCAAATTTAAACATAAAGATTAAAGACAAGTTTAAAATGATATTAGAAAGAGAGAAAGAAATATAATAACGAATAATGAATAAACCAGGACATCAGAAAATCCATTAAAAATCTAACAAAATTAAAAAAAACCTTAAATAAATTTTCATAATAACGAACAACAAACTAAGTACATATTTTAATTACGACTTCATTTAGGATAACTTTCTTACTGCTTTCTAAAGCAGCTTTCTAGTACAAAAATTTTTAGATAAAAAAGTTTATGCATTAAAAAATTGCTTTTGAAAGCAGTAATAAAGCTGTCTCAAACGAAACCTAACTCTCCATCTACACCTCTAAATTTAATAAATTCTCCTACAAACTCATAAATACAAAAATCATGAAAAAATAAATAAAAATTAAAAAAATATAAAATAAACTTTTATAAATATGTAAAATCATAACAAATAATAAACTAAAAAAATATTTTAAGTAACAACTTATTTTCACCTCCAAATTAAACAATTATTTTAATTGAATTGAAACTTAGAAAATTCATTAAGAATTAAATAAAAATTAGAAAATACGAAATAAATTCCTTCAAATTCATAAAATTATAACAACTAATACTATACATAAATTGGGGGTAATATTAATAAAAAAATAAAATTTTATTTACAAATCATTTAAAAGCCAAATAAGAATCACAAAATATTAATTTTTGAATTGAAATCACCTCTTAATAAAAATTAAACATATTTAAAATTGAAAATTGAAATAATAAATTAATAATAGGGTTTACTACTCGCATGACCTATCACACACCAGAAGTTGCATATAGTTCACCAACCTTAGACTTGTTAAGTTAGGTTCTTTACCTTCTATTATTTATTTCTTACATGTCCTTACATGTTGTTTGCTTATTTTTTTACTTTTCATACTTTATGTTATATTTTATTTTCTTATTTAATTGTAAATGTTAAGCCATTAAATGCAAACTCAAACTCCAAAATAAAAATAAAATGCATCTGATTATAACTTTGACTAGAACGGAAAATTAAAATTCTTTGTTACGAAAAAAAAAAACCGACAACAGAATATCACCTGATATTTCAAACCCTATGATTTACATATACTAAAACTCTCTGATTTTACACAAAACTAAACTAGCGTGTGGTGGACACTTGCATGTTTGCTTAGGATAGCCTGAATGTTAGCTCTGGTTAGTCTTTAAGAAAAATTCTTCTACTTGACATAAAATAAAAAATTCTTTAAATAACATTGAAAGATTCGTAATTAGAAGGATGTAAATGATGTTTGGCCAAGTCCATAACATATTGCTTCCATTCCTTGTTTAGGCAACTCTCCATCTCGAGGTTTTGGTTAGACTATCTGACTCATTAGACTGCAGCTTTATCTCAGGAGAGGCCTACTCCATAGAACAAAGCTTTTTTAAGCCTTTTTTTAATTTCAAATCATACTAATTTTTATATATAACTAGCATGCATTGTATTAATAACCTACCAAAAAATGATAATTGCATCTATTTTAGAAGAATAATCTACCATTCATAGTCTGAGGCCATTTAGGACTTCTTAGTTGTCTGTCCAAAATTTTTAATTAAACAACAACCTATCTTAATTTGCATTTCATGGAGATCGAACATTATGGTTTTAAAATGTTAGGTGAAGTTTAGCTGATAGTTCTATCTAGGCAGGATCATAAGTCCATAAGAGTCGGACTTTCTTAAATCCTTAGCATTATAAGAGATACAAGTCCCATTGCATTTCATTAGATAAGATTCAAGCCACTATCCTGTAGTGACTCACCTTAGCTCTAGGTTTTGAGGTAAATTCCAATATTATATGTCCTCACCTCTCGGACATTGCCCTGATTTAGTAATCATGAATATAAGTTTCAGCTTTCTAATAAACTAACAACTTTAACAAAAATAAGTCTCATTCTAAAACATTAAAGCTCAACTAGAAAAAACTGCTCAAACTTGAGGCTTTCCAATTCAAAGTTTTCAATACTTTTATCATTGTCTTAAATTTTAAAATCCTAAAAAAAATTTTCACTGCTTTAGTCGAGAGTGTTCTCGAGAGATTCACCAATCTTGGGATGTAATTAATCTTAGAAGGCTCATTATCTTTGATGCTTTTCTACAATTTCTCTTTTTGACTATATAAGAATCCTTTCTCCATCTTATTACTCTATCTCTTTCATAAAATTCTGTCTCTTTCATAAATTCTCTTTATCTCTTTCTCCATCTTTCAAAAGTCTGTTTCACTCTCTTAGAAGCCTCTTTCTCTCGGATAAGCCCTCTCTCTTAATTATAAAAGGGCCCTATTGCTATTTAAGAGGTCTCTCTCTCTCACATAAGCTCCCTATCTCTCAAAGAAATATCTTTCTCTAAAGCATTTCTCATGTAAAAGGGTTACTCTCAAAAGCCTATCTTTCTCCCTCCCTATCTTTCACTCTTTCTCTCTCTGTTCGAAGCATCTTTCTCTTAGAATCCTGTATCTCTCTTTTTTTTTCCATAAAAGCACTTCTATATCTTAAAACACTCCCTCCTCTCTCTCTTAAAAGCCTCTCTAACTCTCTCCATCTTTCTTACAAGCTTTGCTCTTATACTTTCCCTCTTTTAGAAGTCTCTCTCTAGCTTAGAAACATCACTTCTACCCTCTCTCTTTTATAAGCCTCTCTCTACCTCTATCCCACTTTCTTTAAAGTCTCTCTCCCAATCTCACTATTTATCTTTCTTATTTAGAAGCTTCTCCCTCCATCTTGGAAGCTACTATCTCTCTTAAAAGCATCTTGCTTTTTGAACATCCTCTCTCTTTATTAGGCATTCTCTCTCTTTCTGAAAGTCTTTTCTCAATCTTAGAAGTCTCTCTCTCTTAAAAGCATCTTACTCTCTTTGAAGCATCACTTTCTCTTAAAAATATCTCTGTCTCTCCTAGAAGCTTCTCACATCATCTCTTTTCACAAGAAATGTTTCTTATAAGCCTTCTTCCTCTCTTAGAAGCCTTTTCTTCTCTTTTATAAGCATATAATATCTCTTTTAGTAGCCTCTCTTCCCCACTTTCTCTCTTAAAAGTGTTTATCGCACTAACTTAAAGCTTCACTCCCTTAGAAGGCTTGCCCTCTCTTAGAGCCTCTCTCTCTCTCTCACTACATCTCTCTCATTTAGAAGCACTATTTGTCATTCCTAGCAACAATACTTTAGTAGCCTGAAATCCTCTCTTAGAAGACTCTTTCCCTTACAAGCCTCTCCTCTTAAAATCTCTTTCTAATAGACATCTCTCTTTTCCTCTCAGTCTCACTCTCTCAAAAAATCCTCCTTTTCTCTCTCTTAGAATCCTCTCTCTCTCTCTTTCTCACTTAAACCATATCTCTCATTATCTCTTTTAGAATATTTCCTCTATCTCTTTCTTTTAGAATACTTCCTCTATTTATATCTATATGTATATGTACATACATAATCACACATGGCTAATTTATGTCGGTAATAGGAGGAAGAGGTCGTTTAATTAGCTTTTGACTTTTGAGTTGAAGGTGTTTTTGACATGGTGTTGAGTTTGGTTAAAACTGGGTATTGGTTTATTAATTGTAAATATTTAGGCAGTTTTTAGGAGAAGGTAGATGTGGTTTCCTCAAAATAAAAAATAATATTTAGAATTTACAAAATAACAAAACACATTTATGACCTTTAAAATTTATATTATTTTTAAAATCACTTCAACCGTTATTTCTTTGAAAATTTTAACAGATATAGGGTTTCATATGTGTATCCTAATATGTTAATTATACCAAAATTTTCAAAATAATATTTGGACAACATAAATTATAATTAATCAAATGATGAGGTATTCACGTTCGTGATTATAGCAAGACTCATCAAACAAAAATCATGATCGCAGTGAGATTTGCGACCAAATAATGATCGCGATCATGGCGAGATGCACGATCAACTGAATCAAAAATATTTGTATGTGACTAGAGTCTGATCCTAATCAAGAGGGCCCGCGTTGCAATTATTGAGTGTGTGGGGTATCACAACAATTGAATAAAAAACTTGAAGTCAACCAAAATGTATGTGCAATGGTAGAGCATATGTAATGATTATGACATTCTATTGGGTTTTTAATATTCAATTTTTATTACTTGGCATGCGTTACACTTAAACACAAAATCAATTATATCTTTTTTTATTCCAAGCCACCAGAATAGTGACTTCAAATCTTTATACATTTTTATACTACTAGTGTGAATGGAGTAGCTTGAAAAGTTTGCTTCAACTAAGATCTCCTGAATCAAATGAAAATCCTTTGGTATCTAAAGATGTCCCTTACTTCTGATCCATGCTTGGTCATCAAGGTTGAGATCTTGCCTTTATCTTGATTGAATTTGATTCATTAGCTTATGCTATTCCCCACTGGATTCATCCTCCTTTCGAACTCTTTCATACAAAATAAGCTGTACTATCATTTGATATAGGTTATTAGGGATTTGATCCTTTTAGCTAATCACTTCTAGTTGTAATACTGTCAAATGTTTGATCAATTTATTCTACAATATATCAACCACTTAAGAAAACTCAATTTGAATTCGTATTGATGTTCAAGAAAATTGTTTTGTTTTTTGAGGATGTGAAAACTCAATTCTTTGAGAAATCATAATAAATAGAAGAAATTTTAGGACATCTTTCTAACTATATCCAACTTTTTGTCTCTATCTCAATTACTTTTTCTCCCTCAATTCTCTAACAGATCCAATATTCAACTAGTTACCTAACCAGCATCTTGGCATTAAAGCTAAACGCTATTGCAACTTTGAGTAGTATTTTTTTATTGTAGCTCATCTCACATTGATGCATATTTATTCTCTTTTTACTATGCTGAAACAAGGAAAAAAGTAGTCGTTTCTTTGCCCATCAATGTATCTTATTTTATGGCCACCAACAATTATAATATATAATACAAGCACATGAAAGGGGAAAGTTATTCATATTGAGGGTTTGAGTAACAAAGAGATGGATATCAAACTAATTGGTATAATTTAATTAGTATGTTTTAATTTTTTTCAGATATTTGAATGCATGAATTTGCGTCTATTTATGCAGATAGATGTCACCTAGCATCAGTATTTTGGCCAAGTTTGTTTGTTTCATGTTATAAGCATTAAGATTGGCTAATTTATTCCCTTGCTTTACATGTGTAGGAATAATAGTTAGAATATACACTTATTAAGTTGATGAGCCATTGCTTTGATAGGAGTTATTGTTTCATAGGCTTTATCTAATTTTTTTAGTTGATCTTGTTTTTCCCTTCGGACATGAGAATCTTATTAATGCATCTTGAATGATATTCATCTTATGGAACCCTTTGCAATCATTTATATTTTATGATTTATATTCACAGTGGTGGTTAGAAAATTATTTCTCAAAACTTTTCTAATCATCTTTTTTGAGAATTGTTAGGGTGCATATCTCTTGCTGCTCGTTCCTATCAAATTTTGAGCCTTGTGATAATGCATTTCAAATCACTATGTAGCTTCAACCTTTAATCTATTCCACTCATGCTCATTAGAAACATCAACCATTGTGCCTTTGCCTATTGATTCATTAACCTATTCCACTCCTAAATGTTTAGGACATTCTAGACATATTTTTTTACTTTGCAATTTTTGATTATTTTTTTGAAATAGCAGTACGACCATTATTAAGCTTTCCCATTTCGCTATTCAGTATGAAGATAGCCTTCTGACGTTTGTGTTTCTCGCTTGTGTAGTGAGCAGGTTGGTTACTTGAATAATAGCACTAATTTTTTCCCCTTTTATTAAATTGATGTACGTATCTTCATATTTTATCAATCACATCATTGAATAGATGCTTATTCCATTAATGAGATCCCAATAAACTATTTTCTTTTATTTTCCTAAGTTCATTGGCTCAATGTTGTCTTTTTTACATATTGCTTTGGACGTGATTGCTCATATGCACATGGGAACTCTTACCCTTTTGCTCTAATATTAGTTTCTCATATTATCCATTCATTAATTATGAAATAATATTGAGTAATGACATTATCATTGCTGCTTCACATTTAAGTATACACTTTCACATGAGTTTTCTGTCATTTAGTTTTTATTCTAACTATTCTTGTTCCTTTTTCATATATTTTACAAATTATCGACTCTTCTACCCCATTTATCATTCATAATTAGTAACAAAAAATGATTGTTGTTCTCCACATTTATTGTTTGATACAAACCATTTGTTTTTTCTGGTGAAAATTTCTGTTTTAAATACTAAAACCTTCAAATTCCCAAAACCCTATGCCCATGCTGCTACTATATTCCAGACTCATGTATTTCTACGTATCTAATTGACGACTAGCCTTAATCGAAAGTTCTCTCTCGTTACCGGGAGGGGTAATTAACTATAGGGGCTTGCGCCTATAGGAAACCAGAACTCAGATCATAAAGTACTCGCAAAATGAGGGCGAAATCTCTGGGTAGTGTCTTATCTACTATCTCATCTGCCTTCCAAAATTTACCTCGGAACTTAACCCGTTAAAACTTCCCCCGAAGAAAGCAAAGCAAACAGCGGGCGGAGGCCGGGGCCAAATTTTCGGAGCCCACACTTATCATCTCTTCACCACTGTCTATCAGATCTTGGTGATTCTTCTGATAATCTCTAATCATTTAAACAGTCAATTATTTCAAATAATTATCATGTAATTGGGGATCACATGATGTAATATTTAATAAAACCTCATTTTTAAAAAAATAAGATTTTTCCAATGGAGCTCATTTTCCAGTTGTTCACGGTAACTAGTTCTCTTTATCATAAATTTTCACATATGCTCTAGGAGGATGTCCAATATTGTATTCTATAGGAACAAGTTCTGTCATTTGATTATACCTTTGAACAGGATTGGGGTTGAATGCTGAAGAACTAGCTTCCTTATCATATAAATGAACTCCTGTTATATTTTCTTTTGAATCTTCCAGGAAACTTTCCATCAAATCATTTTTGACATCTTCCAAATTTTTAATAACATGATCTAGATTTTCAATCATGCAATTATCATCTTCCAAATTAATATATTCAAGGTGATTGTTTTCATCATTTTCCAAATATTCATGATCATCATCTTCAAAACAATCTTCCATAAGATTTTCAAACTCTTAAAAAATTTTCAGAATAATCATCTAAGAGATTTTCAACATTCTCAGAATGATCTACAAAAAAATTTTTAGAAAAATTTTTAGGATTTCTAAAATATTTTCAGAAAGAACATCTACAATATTTTTTTTATTTCATTTTTGTCATCCAAAATTTTAGCTTATTGATAATTTGTATCTTGCAATTTTTGAACTTTTTGATCAGTAGTATCTTTCAACTTTTGAACTTATTGATCATTTTTATCTTCTGATTTTACAACCTTTTTGATCGGTATATCTTCTTCCGAATCTGAATCTTCTCGTCAATATAAGAATCTTATAGTCTCTTTAGCATTAACATAGAAGATATCTATTTTCCTAATTCTTTCGATTCTTCTATAGTAATTCTGCAGGCTTTGAACAGTTCTCCAATGAGTATCTATATCATGTAGGTAGGTGAAATATACGCTTTTATTTTTATAGGCTCTACCATCATTAATTCCTTCACCATCCTTAATCGTCCTCAATCATCATCAAATCTAAATCAGATTCTTCTATATCATCTTGATTAGAAGCTTTATAATTCCTAAATCGCATGGATAGGCTTTTATCATTATTTAAGAAGGTTGAATATTCAGTAGGGATTATGGTAGAATGTTCCTCTCATAGGGGAGAAATATTTCATTCTAATCCTGCAAGTGATTTAGAGTCAATCTCTTTTGGCATAATGAACTTAATTCCTTTGGAGCTTAAGGAGTCTATAACATTCTCAAGTTTAATCTTGAATCTAGTTTGGAAACTACTCATACTTTTGGCAAGAACAACTATATCAAGACATATATTATTTTCTTGAAATTTTTCTTAACCTTTACTCTGCACCAAGTCCTTATCATGTCTTTTAAAGTCTTCTATAGTCATGGTGATATTAGGAACAATATAAGTTATACCAATATTATTATTCATGTCAACTTCTATGACTCCAATCATTTATTCATTGGAAGTACTAAACCAAGAATCAAAGAGACAGATTAGGGCTTTACCTCCAGTTCTTTTTTTAACTAGGCCTCTGATTCCAAATACAATAAGATCGATATGGATATATCGATGCTTGTGCTTTCTTTTTATTTCTTTCGAGGCTTCATGAGTAATTAAGTTTAGTCTGACCTCAGAATTATCAGGACAATGAAGTAAAACTTCTCTATGATGTCTGAATAGTCCTATAATAACACTGAAATATCCATGTGAATACAATCTCAAAAGATTCAAGCTTTTCAAATGATCATTTGAAAAAGTAGAAAGATCTCTATTAATATTGACCAACTCTTCTAATCTGAAATCATCTCTAGAAGTATCGGGTCTATCGAATACTCTATCTAGCTAAGTGGTAGATAAATTATTTGATTGGCTCGACACTGAGTGTCTACTCGTAATAGTCTGAGATGGTCCAAAATATGAAATTATACTTCGTTCAGTCATATTTCAGGAATCAAAAAGTCTTTTTAGTTTTTCTAATTTCCTCAGTCTTATTAAGGGAAAGAGCTTTAATATTTTTTGTGATATTACTTAACTCAGTCTCTAGCTTAGACTCAGGAGGAGTATTAGAATGTTTTTTTATAGATTTTTCAATCACACTCAAACGATAATACAAACTACTAAGTAAAGCTAAAATAGTATTATTTTGCTTAGTAATAATTCTATTATTTTTCGATGGAGATTCTGACTCAATATATCATTCAAAACCTTTTTCATTAGAGTAAGTTGAAGAGTAAGTGACTACAACAAGATATTCTGCACCCTTAAATTTTAGTTCACTCATTAGCTTTCTTGAGAGAGAGAGGGAGTGAGTATATATTTTGAAGGGAGTTAGTATATATTTAGAGAGGGAATGTGTGTGTGTGTGTGTGTGAGAGAGAGAGAGAGAGAGAGAGAGAGAGAGAGAGAGAGAGAGAGAGAGAGAGAGAGAAAAGCAAAATAGAGATGAAACAAGTGAGACATGAAGAGTGAGATCTTGAGAGAGAGAGGGAGTGAGTATATATTTTGAAGGGAGTTAGTTAGGGTTATGAGAGATAAAGAGTGAGGGAGAAATAGAGAGAGAGGGAGGGAGAATGAGAGAGATATACAATTTAAGGGGGGGAGAGAGAGGTGAGAGAGAATGTATGAAATAGAGGGCAATTTAGAGTGGAATTTCAAGAGGGGAAAAATGTATGACTGAGAGAAAGACAAGTAAGAGAGTGATAGATGAAAAGACAGTAATAAGGAGAAAGAGAGAGATAGAGTGTATGTAAGAGAATGAGGGACATAGGGAAAAGAGAAGTGAGTGAAAGGGAAAGAGAAAGTAAGAGAGAGACAGAGCAATTAGAGCAAGGGAGGGAGAGAGAGATTATGATATATATATAGAGAGAGATAGAGAGGAAAAGAGGTCGTGAGAGAGCTAGCGTAAGTGAGGAAGAGAGAGAAATGGAGAGGGTGAGGGAGAGGCACAGAGAGAAAAAGAGCAGTTGATAGAGATAGGGAGAAAATGATGGAGATTGAGAGAAAGTGAGAGAGTTAGAGATGTGAGAAAGAAATAGAGGGAGAGAGTAACAGAGAGAGAGTGGCTTATATAAAGAGAGATGAAGGGAGAGTACGAGTGATAGAGAGAGGAGTGAGATAGGGATAAAGTGAGTGGGAAAGGTAGAGAGAGCAAGAGAGAGGGGGAGAGAGTGGGAGAGAGAAAGATAGAAGAAGAGAGAGGGAGAAAGAGAGAGGGGAGAGTGTGAGAAAGAGAGAGAGTAAGAGAGAGCGATAAAGAGTGAGAGAGTGAGAAAGAAAGAGAGACAAATCGAGAGAGGGAAGAAGAGAGAGAAAGTGAGTGAGAGCAAGAGAGAGGGAAAGAGAGTGGGAGGGAGAAAGAGAGAAGGAGAGAGGGAGAAAGAGAGAGGGGAGAGAGTGTGAGAAAGAGAGTAAGAGGGAGGGAGAAATAGTGAGAGAGTGAGAAAGAAAGAGAGACAGATTTAGAGAGGGAAGAAGAGATATATGTATATATATATAGAGAGAGAGAGAGAGAGAGAGATGGAATATAGAGTGAGAGAGAGTGAAAGCGTTTGATAGAGAGGGAGGATGATATGGTGAGAGAAAGGGAGAGAGATAGAGAGAGAAAATGGGGAGAGTATGAGAAAGAGCATTAGAAAGGGGGAAAGAGAAAGGAGAGAGAGAGAGTATATGAGGAAGTGAGGGATGAAGAGAGCCAAGATAGAGAGAGGGAGAGGGGAAGGGGAGTGGGTGGGATAAGGAGGGAGAGAATGTTAGAGAGCTAGATAGTGGGAGAGATAAATAGGGAAAGAGAGAGGGGGAGAGAGAGAAGAGATTGAAAGAAAGATTGAGAGGGAGAGATGGAGAGAAAGAATAAGATGGCAAGAGAGATAGAGAGAGAGAGAGGTAGTACAACATATATTTGTTGGAAGCTAAAGAAAGCTTGAGAAAGAGATATTGTGAGTGAGGGAGAGGGAGACGGAGACGGAGAGTGGGAAAGAGAAATAAAGAATATGGAATAGAGTGAGTGAGAGGGGGCTAGATAGAGAGAGTGTGTGAGTGCAAGAGAGAGAGAGCGAGATAAATAGAAATATAGATTGAGTTAGAGTAAGAGATAGAGGGAGAGAGATCATAAGAGGGAGAGTGAGAGAGAGATGAGGAAGGGAGGGAGAGAGTGATAGAGAGAGGGAGGGAGAGTTATAGAGTGAGGGAGTGAAAGATTGAGAGAGGTTAGGAGAGAGAAAGAATGGGAAAGAGATAGATAGAGAGAGAGAAAGAAAAGGAGTGGGTGAGAGGAAGGGGGCAAGACAGAAGGAGAAATAGAGATGTATTTTTTAGAGTGTGAGAGAGTGTGTGGGAGAAGCGAGAGAGGATGAGGGGGTGAGAGAGTAGTAAAGGGAGAGAGAAATAGAGCGGGAAAGATAGAGAGAGAAAGAGTGAGAGAAGTTGGAGAGAGAGGGAGGGCGAGAGAATGTAAGAGAGAGTGAGAGGTAGAGCGAGAGTAAGATCTAAGAGGGACAAAGAAATATATATTGATAGGAGTGAGAGATATAGAGAGAGATAGAGGGAGCGAGAGATGCAGAGATGGATGGATAGAGATATATATTTTGAGGGGAGAGTGTTAGATAGAAAATGTCTAAGAGGGAGACAAAGAAAGAGGTAGAGTATGAGATAGGGAGAGAGGGATGGAGGGAAGAAGGGAGAAGTAAAGAGACGGAGTGAAAGTGGAAGAGTGCAGCAAGAGAAAGAGAGAGGGTGAGAGAAAGAGAGGATGAGAATGAGAAAGGCAAGAAAGAGAGAATGAGAGAGAAATAAAGGGAGAGGGAGAGAGAAAGAGAGCAAGATAGAGAGGGAGAGAGGGAGAGAGAAAGAGAGATGATGTATTTTTTGAGTGAGGGGGAGAGAGTTAGTGTGACTAAGTTTTAGAGAAGAGAGAAAGTGCGAGTGAGAGAAAAGGAGAGAGTGATAGATAAAGAGGGTGTGGGAGAGAGAGAGAGATAGAGAGAGCGAGAGAGAGGGAGGTAAGGGAGAGGTATTGAAAGATATATATATATATTTTAGAAGCGATTGAGAGAGAAATGGATAGAGATATGAAGAGAGAGTTAGTGTAAGAGTGCAGCAAGAGAGAGAGAGAGTAAGTGAGAGAGAAAGAGAGAGGATGAGAATGAGAAAGTTAAGAAAGAGAGAATGAGATAGAAATAAAGGGTGAGGGAGAGAGAAAGAGAGCAAGATAGAGAGAGAGAGATGAAGATGTATTTTTTGAGTGAGGGGGAGAGAGTTAGTGTAACTAAGTTTTAGAGAAGAGAGAAAGTGCGAGTGAGAGAAAAGGAGAGAGTGATATATAAAGAGGGTTTGGGAGGGAGAGATAGAGAGAGCGAGAGAGAGGGAGGTAAGGGAGAGGTTTTGAGAGATAGATATATATTTTAAAAGTGATTCAAAGAGAGATGGAGAGAGGGATATATATATATATATATATATATATATATATATGTACGCACACACCTCTATTTCTTCCTCTATCTATCTATCCCTTTATGGCTTTCTCTTATGTTCTCTCTCACCCTCTCCCGCTCACTCACTATCGTCCTCTCTCTCTCTCCCTCTACCATAATCACTCTTTCTCTCCCACACTCTCCCTCTCTTCGTCCCTCTCTATCTTACCATCTATATCCCTCCCTCTCTTTCTCTCTCTCTCTCCCTCTTTCTCTCTTAAGTTATCTCCCTCCTTCCCTTTTCTCACTCACTCTCTCAAAATATATATATATATATCTCCCTCTCTCCCACACACACTTAGTCACCCTTTCTTGCTTTCTTGGGATCTACCTCCCTCCCTTTCTCTGTCCCTCTCCCACCCTCTCTCTCTTTTCCTATTCTCTCTATCTCCATCTCTCATGCTCCTCTCCCTTTCTCTCTTACCATCCCTTTCCCCATCTCTTCTAAAATATCTCTCTTTATCTCTATCGTTTTATCTCTCACCCTCTCTCTTGCTTATTTATCTCACTCACTCTATCTCCCTCTCTCTCTCTCTCTCTCCCTCTTTCACTCTATATATCTTAAAACACACTTTTCTCTCTTACTTCCACTCCCTTTACCTCTGCCTCTCTCACTTTCTTTTCCTATTGTTCTTTATCTACCTCTCTGTATACCTGTAACATTATGTATCTCTATCACTCACTTCCTCTCTTCATTTTCTCTCTCTCTCTCTCTCTCTTACTCTCTCAAGTTTCATGAAATAGATTTTTTACTACCTTTCTATCTAAATACTTGTCTGTCTCTATCCTCTCTTACTCTCTTTCCCTCTAAATACTTGTCTGTCTCTATCCTCTCTTACTCTCTTTCCCTCTATTTTTCTCACACTCCCTCTCACCTTCTCTCTCTCCATCTCTCCATCATTCTCTCTCTACCACTTTATATCTCTCTACCACTTTCTCGCTTCTCTTTTTCACTTACTCTCCCTTTCTATCTCCCCCACCTTCTCGCTCTATCTATCTCTCTCTCTATCTCTCAATTCCTCTACCTTATCAAAAATATGTCTCTCTAGCTTTATCTCCCTCTATCTTCCTTTACCTTAGCCTCTCTCTCAATCTATTTCCATTCTTAATCTATCACCCTTTTTATCAACTCTTTCCCACTCTCTATCTCTCTCTATCACTCTTTATCTCTCCCTCACTTGTACTCTCACATTGTCTCTCTCCCTCTCCCTCCCCCTCTCTCTTGCTCTCTATCTTTCTCACTCTCTTGGTCTCTATATATCTCCCTCTAACTTCCTCTCTCTCATTCTCTCCTCATTTTTCCCTCTCATTCTCTCTCCCCCTATTGGTGTTAAGCTTTCGTAACACAGAAATTGCACTCCCTTTCCATCTATATACTTATCTGTCTCTATCTCTCTTGCTCTTTTCTCTCTACCCCTCTGTCTCCCTCTATCTCATTGTCTTTCCATCTTCTCTATCACTCTCTCTCAATCTCTCACTCTCTATTTCCCTCTCTCTCCCTCGCTTTATCAGTCTCCCTCCCCTCTCAAACTCTCTCCCTCACTCTTCTCTCTCTCTCTCTCTCCCCCACCCTTTCTATCTCTCTCTCTCTCTCTCTTTCTCTCTCTCTCACACACACACACACACACAGAGATATATATATATCCCGTCTCTCTGCTCTCATTACCACTCTCACTCTCTCTATCATTCCCTATCATCTCTCTATCACCATTTCTATCTTGCTCTCTCAACTCACTCTCTCTACCTTGCTCTATCACTCCCTCTCTCTCTCTCTCTCTCTCTCCCTTCTCCTATCTTGCTCTCTCACTCTCTCCCTTTCTTTTATATCTTGCTCTCTTACTCTCACTCTGTCTTCCTCACTCTTCTACCTCTATTACTACCTTTACCTTTTTCTCTCCCTCTCTCTTTCTCTCTCACTTTCTCTCCCCTCCCCTATCTCGCTTGCCCTCTCACTCTATCTATCTCTCTCTCCCTTTCTCTATTGCCCTCTCTCTACCTCTCTTTTGTGCTCTCTCATTATCACTCTCCTTCCTCCCACTCTCTCACTCCCTCTCCCTCTCTATCTCTCTCTCTTACTCTCTCTCTCTCACCCTCTCTCTAAAAATACTTATGTCGCTCCCTCTCTCTTACTCTTAGCTCTATATCACTCTTGCTTCTCTCTCCTTCTCTCTACTTTCTCTTACACTCTCTCTAACCAACTCTCTCTTCACTTTTTTTTCTACCTTACTCCTATTCGCCCTCTCTCTTTCTCTATCTCTCTATCTCTCCATCTTATTCTCCACCTCTCCCACTTTCTCTATCTTTCTATATATCTCGATCTCTGTTCATCCTTCTCTCACGTTCTTTCTCTCAAGGTATCTCGCTATCCCTCTCCCTCTTTGTGACTCAGTCTCTCTATCTCACTCCTCTTTTTTCTCACGCTCACTCATTCTCTCTCGTTATATCAATCTCTCTAAAAGTACATATCTCTCTCTCACACACACTCTCGCTCCCTCCTTATATACTCCCTATCTTCCATGCATACTTTCTTTATCTCTATCTCTCTACCTCTCTCTTACTCTCAGTCTCTCCATCATTCTCTATGTCAACATACCATTATCTCTCTCCCTCTCTCTTACATCTTCATCTATCACTCTCCTCCCTCTTTCACTCTCTCTACCTCTCTCTCCCTCCCTTTGTATCTATCTTTATCACTCTCTCTCCCTTTCTCACAGTCTCTCCATCTTAGATAGATGTGTACTCCCTTTCTCTCTATATACTTCACTCTCTTTCACTCTTTTACTCACTCACTCTCACCCTCATTTCCCTCCCTCTCTCTATCAAGCACTCTCTCTTTATCACCTTCTCTTCTCCCTCCCCTCTCTCTCTCTATATGTATATATAACACTCTCTCCCTCTTCTCTTTCTCAATCTCTCTATCTAACACATACTCTCTCTTCCTCTCTCTCTCACTCTCACCCTCTCCTCAACTCTCTCTCTCTCTCTCATTATTTTCGTTCCTTCCTCCCACCCTTTCTCTTCGCTCTCTCCCTCCTAGAGTTGGTTGTACTAGCAAACCATCTAAGTGTGTGTAGAAAGGTTGTGTAGCTTGGATAGTGTATTGGCTTTATTGATTTAGAGTTGTCTATAAATGACTTTATTTGTTCAAGACCTTTAAAGGATGGTTTGAATTTAAGTTTTAATGTTTTAGAGGTTTTAAATTTCTTTTATATATGTTTGATTATTTAGGTTATTTAAATTTTGGTTTTAGAGAATACAACATTCAACAACTTCTAAGTGATAGAAACTGTTGAGTAGCAAGTCCTAGGCTCATATTTGTAACACTATCTATCATCCAAAATTGGGGTAGATGGGTAGTATAGATTCTTTCATTTTAATTAAGTAATTTCCTCGAAGTTTTTTCAATCCAATACAAATTTACCCTCCTAAAAGGAATCCAACATAAGGGTATAAAAAGCTGTAATGTCTATATGTTAAATTAATGATTATTATTTCAATTTAATTTATTACTTACTAATTTATTTAAATATTTTTTACAAATATTAGACCCCGAGATGAGTTCAATGCCTTTGAGTTTACTAAATTTGAAGTTTTTTAAAATAACATTTAAAGTTAACAAGTTTGGTGTATTTTATATATTAAGTTTACCCAAATGTTGACTTTTTTATTTGCAAAAAATTATGTAGTTTTTATATATTTTATAAATTCTAGACCCAGAGATGAGTTCAATACTTTTGAGTTTACTAAATTTGAATTTTTCTAGAATTAATTAAGAATTTTACAAGTTTGGTGTATTTTTTTATTTATTTAATTATTTATATGGGGCATTTTCTTATTTTTATACCAAATTAACCCACCTAAAATCTTCTCCAAAAGTCAAAAATGACATGTAGGGATGATTTCAAGTGTTTAAATTTAATTGGGTAATTTTTATATTTTTTTAAATATTTATTTTAATTATCTAATGAATTCCTTGATTTTTGAAATTAATTTGTCCACCTTGACAAAGTATTGCAGAGGGTGCATGAATTTTGTTTTAATCATTTGATGACTGATTTCAATTTTAAATAATTGGATTTTTGATGATTTTTTTTTTTGAATTTTGTGGGCATTTGGTTGGCAATTTGAATATTTGGAATTAACCCCTTCGGTTGAGACCAACGTTCAACAAAGCCATCATTGAGGTATTTATGTAGAATTTCATTTAGGGGTCAAACCTTGTCTACTCTATCTACCTGTCGATAGAGAATCAGGTTCATTATTGGTTATATGTTTTTATTTAAAGAATTTTCTTAATTATCAGCCTTAAAAGACCTAATATAAACGCATAGAATAAATATCTCGGACGACGTCACGACCGTATACTTGTTTATTGGTTCAAGTCATGTCGACTCTCATCCTATTAAGGAGGAGGATTAGAATTGAACTTCAGTTCATTTTTTTACCTGCGCAACATCCTCAGATGTCACATGTGTAAATACAATATACTCGTTGGGGACCATGCAGGTATTTAGGGGGCATTTGGTAATTATCTGTTGAATCTTATCGACTCTGTCTAAATGCTGACATAAGATTGAGTTCGTTGCCATCTTTAGGTCTTTGTCAATGAATTCTCTTCGTTATAGGCCTCGAAGGCCTAATATGAACATACTAAAACAAATATCTCGGTCCATGCCGTGACCATATATTTGTTTGATAGTTCAAGTTGTGTCGGCTCATATTTACTTGTATAGAAGAATCAAGCATGAACTTAAATTTAATATTTTGACTTGCGCAGCATCCTCAAGCGTCACGTGTATACTCATAACATGCTCGCTGGGGCCCATGCAGGTGTACGATTACATATGTGTTTTCTCATGTTATTTTTGCATGCTTGCATATACTCTTATGCATTTACAAGTGCACTACTATTCTTGTGTGTATACATTATAATGCATGTGTATATGTGGGTGGGGGGTATTTTAAAATATTTAGCACTCGTCGATTGAGTACACTTGCAAGATTGGTGCAAATGTGACGTCTCTGTCTCCACTACTTCTACATGATTTAAAGTGCTTGTCTCAATATCTTTGAACAGTTGTTTACAACTGGCTCACATGTTATCTCTAACTATCATTGATCATTGCAATCAAATCATGTTTGGGTTCTCATTCAACATTGCTTATTCACTTAGATGATAGGGATCATTAGCACTTGAATTTTAGTTAAGATGTGTGGAAACATTTTATTATTTAATATTTGATTCCCTATTTATTAATTCACAAATTATGTTCCCTTTGCATTTTGTTTGAGTTCCCTATTATCTTGTTCAGATCAAGTTCTTTATCATTCAGTTTGCAAGTTTAACTCTGATTATAATCCCCTAGTGTCCTTTTATTCAATTTCAGGTCCTCTGCATTTGCTCTGAATTTTGGCAGCCTCCCGACGTCTTCCCTGTTTAGGGGAAATTTCACTAGTCTGGGCTTCTAACCATGCTAAAGAAAAGCGTGTACGGTAGGTGTCGGGCGGGCAACCGTATTTCTTCAAGCCCCCCACGCCAGAGAAAGGCATGTATGGGTCTTCATGGTATCTTTTTTGAAGTGCGTAGTTGTTTCCCTCGCCACGCTACATAAGCTCTTAAGGGTACTTAGAAATGTCCCCGCCACGTTACGAGAGCATGTATAGGGCCTACCCGCTTTTTCGTAGGCGCAGCACCAGGTTCCCTTTCTACAACGCTAGAGAAAAGCGTGTATTGACAGTTTTCCAATGTGCCGTGAATGCCGAGAGCGAGATTATTTTAAAGTTTAGGACTTTATACCTGCACTGCGATGATGATAAGGCGACGACGGGTGGTGAAAATGCAAAAGATCTTCTATTTTTTTATTTTCCTCCTATTTTATCTTCATTTTCTCTTTTTTTTTTTAATTTTTCCTTTCTTTTTTTTTTCTCATCATTTTTTATCTTTCTTTTTTTTCCTCTCCTTTTTTTTTACACATCATATATATAAACTACTTAATAATAACACTAGTAGTAATTATGATTATAATAATAATAATTAATATTATTTAATAATTAAAAATAAGTTCAGTAATATACCTAAACAGGCCAGGTGGAGACATCGGGTTTGAGAAGATGTCATTAAGAGCGATTGGATGGGAGGAAGGGAGGTCGAGTTTGGATTTAGTGGCTAGAGGCGGCTTGAGGCTTGAGTTCTGTAGGGAGCATGTCAGCTAGGGCAGAGGTTGGATGGGGCTGGAGTTAACGTCGGCTTTAGTGGGAAATTTGGTTTGAAGTGGGGTTCAGGCTGTTGATGGGAGATCGACGGACTAGCTACGATTGCTGTAGTTGGAAGAGGAATATGAACAGAGGAATCAGATGGATTCAACAGGGAAGGAGGTTGGAGGGCTCAGGATTTTCGTGGATTGCGGCTTGTGAACCAAGAGAGGAGGTAGATAGTGAAGTCGGCTTCGAAGCTTGAGGAGGACGTCGTGAAGAGAACCACTTGCTGTGGGATTTCATGTATGCGGCTTGTTTGAGGGGTAGCAGAGGTTTGGGGGTTTGATACAAGGTAAGCCTCAAAGGTTTGTAGGGGAAAGCATGAAGGTCGGCACAGTGACAATGGCTAAGATCAGAACAGGTTCGTGGTCGGAGGAAAGGGTGAGAGCGGGACTATGAGCGTGGGGAAGCTTTCATGCTTAAGACAAAGAAGAACTGAATGATTTCGTTCCATCTCCTCTTATTGACACAAATGGTAGCGAGACCGAGGTGAAATCGAGCATGCGCGGCATGGGCGACTGTATTTGACGTCGTTCGTAGACTTTAGGATATGATACTGTAGCAAGCGTCTCAATTTCTGCAAGGTTTGCGCAGGATTCGAGAAGCTAAGGGCAGCATCAGGTAATGATTTCGATAAAAAATTCTCTTTTTTTTTATAGAGGTCAACAAAAAATAAGAACATTGCATACCTATGTAATATAAGTGATAATAATCAGGAAAACATTTGATGCTACTCAAAGAACAATGCCTAATCACAAAACACTAGAAAATATTTTAAGCTTAACCTATTCAAACAATGATAAAACAAAATGGAAAACATCAGTAGGTCACTCAATCACAAAATAGAAAAAGATTGGTAAACTTTCCTTAACCACAACATAACTTCAACACACCATCTGTGAATGAAACTTCAAGAAAAAAGTCATAAAACAAATCGAATTAGGAACTTTCATTCAAGGAAGCTGATTTAAAAGTTCTACACAAGAAAAGCATTTCCTACACACCTAAGCAGCATGGCCTTACTAAAGTTGCAAGAATATTTCAATTTCCTTTACGAAGTCTATTTTTTATTATATTACACATAGTACGTAACATTTGTGCATCTAGAATTCAGCCTTTATTATTTTAATTTATTTTACTACTATCATTATTAATTAAGTTTGGTTTACCACGACAACAATCTGGGGTTAGAAAATTACTAATTTGAACGTAATAAATAATGAATACCAAATAATAATCTAGAATACAAAATTTTAAAAAATGGTTTGTTCAATTGATAATTTCATAAATACCTAAATATTTGCATTAATTGATCAAATTTGTGCATCAGAATTTAGAGGGCCAGTGCTTAACGTATTTGTTAACCTATTATACTTCACAAAAAAAAATTGTTACCTTTAGAAAAAAGAAATGAAAGTGGTATGTTATACTTAAAAAAGAAATATATAATTAAAATATGAGATCAGTATTATCAAATTTATAAGTAACATGTATGGAGCTATAAACTATGGATATGTATCTTGAATCTTAAAACTTCACTTTTTCATGGCACAAAATAAAAATGCAAATGTCATCTTATTGGAAACCCTAATTATAACATCTCTTCTTTGCATTCCATTCCACAAAAGACACTTATGAATTATTCAATTTTTTAAAAAGAGATATCTGCATTCCAAGTGAATAATTACAGTATATAACAAAATGTGGATTAAATTTAACAACAAAAAATAGACAGTGGACATAGGTCACTATATTATAAAGTAGTGTATATCAATCCAAATGATGAAATGTTCAACCAACAAATTCTCCAAAATGGAAACATTTAAGAATACCAAATTTTGTGGGTTATGGGGGAGGGAGAAGTGTACGAACTCTCACATATGAAGAATGTTATCCCAACTATCTCCTTGAAGGCATCCTTCTTCTCATCATCAAGAAGATATCTAAGCAGAGACAAATGGGCTCCAGATCATATCATTTAAGGATCACCATGTGGGGTACAAATGCCGCCGATTAACGGTCTATACATGAAGAAATACTACGCATGAAATTATCCGAGAAAATGTTATGCTTATTGTGCTATATTTTTTGTACATATTTATTAACATATACATTTCATATTTTGAAATTCTTTTGTGTTACAAGAATGCATTTCAAAAATCCCCCTATAAGACTAGGGGCATTTTAAATATTTATTCAGGTCGACATCGCACCGCGTGCTGAGGTCCCCGAATAAATATTTAAAATCCTAAAATATAAAACCTATCTAAAATCTCCCTGCTAGACAGGGGCATTTTAAATATTTATTTAGGTCGACATCGTGCTACGCGCCGAGATCTCCAAATAAATATTTAAAATCTCAAAAAGTCAAATTTATCCTATCTAAAATATCTCTGCAAGATATGAGGCATTTTAAATATTTATTCGGGTTGACATCATGTTGCATGCCGGGATCCCCGAATAAATATTTAAAACCATCAATATAAATATTCTTACATACTGAAGATACAATGACTTCTTTTTCAAAGTATACGTAGGTGATTCTTTCGAAAGAGTTCAGGACACCGCCTTCTCCAACACATAAATATTTCAAAAGTCAGAAAAGAGACTTTTGAGACTACACACTTCAATAAATCGAGTCAGAGCAGCTTAAAGTCTTCCAATAGCATGAAGCTTAAGGTTTGAATGAGTGTAAGAGGCTGGATCCAACAAGCCTAAATATGACCGAATCGCTGGCAGCTCCGTCTACTCAACACGCCATAAGAAATGCTGTAGTAATGGAACCCCCACTTCGTGAACCCGTTAGTAAAGACTGTAGGAAGTACGAAGGATAATTTGACTCGACAAGTTTGAGCAGTCATAGTCCATCAAATTCTCCTAATTGATCGGAGAATCAAAGTTCTGGTGAAAAGGAGGAGTCGCGAGCAACTACCGAATGTACGTAGGCTCCAAATCTTCAACCACAAAGGAGGACTCCAAATCTAAAAACTTCAGTAGATTCAGTATTGAAAAGTGCATTTACCATAGCTCAAGTCTGAAGCTTGAATGGGTGTAAAAGGCCGGATCCAATAACTCCCAAATATGATAGGATCGCTGGCAATTCCATCTACTTAACACACTATCAGAAAGGCCGCAGTAGTGGAACTCTCATTTTAGCAACCAGAGGACAAAGAGCTATCAAATCTTATTTACCTAATCTGATGAACTCAAGTGACTCGAATTGAAATCTCCTCAATTGGTTAAGGATTAAGATACTGCCTACATTTAGTACTATCAACTAAATCTAAAATCTACAAATCCTTCAACAAATCCGTTAAACACAAAGCTAGGATCAAAGGAATTTTTTTCAACAAGTCCGCCATACAAAGCACAAAGTAAATGACCAATGAAAATATCCTAAAGTTTATATAAAGCTTAAAGCTGAACTAAGAAGATTTTATCGTCATTAACAAGTCTGTTATGCACAAAGTTTTAGATCGATAACTTCTTGCCACCGATATGATGTAAATCTAAAGGGTTTAGGTCACTGGCGTATACTTCTTCATTTAAGCCCGCCAAAGCTAGAAGCAAAGGGCCGAAGGTACAAAAATATCCTAACAAGTTAGTAAAGACAAATTATATAATTTTTCACCAATGCCCTCCGCATTAAGCACAAGCAAAGGAAACCATAGCCTCAAAACTCAAACAAAAGTTGTGAAAATAGTGCAACTGCAAACTCCAACGAGTGTCTAAAGTTGTGAGCACAATAACCACGGAAGTCACGAGAGCAGAAAGAAAAGAACTCGTCAAAAGCTAAATTTATAAAATTGCTCCATTTTATTAATTCAGAAATTATAAACAAATTTGCGAATTGTATCTTTTATAAGCTTACATCACCCAAAAAAGTACAATGGCCTCCGCAGAGGGCTAAAATCTATCTCCTAAATCTATGCCTAAAGAGGAAGTCGACATCATTATTCTGCTCCTTCCAAAGACCGGGTATTCTACACTTCTGGAACCTGCACAAAGCAACAGAAAAGTCAACAGAGGAAAAATATTATGCAAATATATGTAATGGTACAAAATGAAAGGTGTACCTGAGCTGGAGGCAACTGTAGAAAACCTGAGGTAGCAAAGTCCTACAAACTAGTAAATCTGCAAAGCTCAGACAAATTCTGGATGATACCTGCAGCTGTATAATAAAAATAACATGTATGATTGCAAAAATGATAAATATTGAGCATGTGTAAAAATGCTTGAAACTAAGGTGACAGTGGTGGCAAAAGAAGAACACAAGGTGATAATGCTATCTACTATCATCAGTCGACAAAGTAACACTCTAGGGATCTGAGTATTAAGTGTTATATCACTATCTTATGGATCCTTACTTAGCTACAGCCAACATGTCAATCATATTATTGACTGCAAAGGCATCTAAAGAGCTATAAAGACACAAAGATAGACTTTTGGAGATCCACAAAATAAAGCCCTCAATATGACATCCAAACAAGCTTTTGGAGATCCGCAAAATAAAAATCTTATGTGACATCCAGAGTAAATATCTAGAGATTCACAAGGTCAATCAGCATATAACAAATATGATTCACTGTAGATACGAACTACATTTATTGGGGGGCATTTGTTGACCTGTGTAATACCCAAAAGAAATCCAAAATATATATACAATTTACCTCTGCCAAATACCTACACTATTCGGCAGCCCATACCCATATCTCTGTCGAAATCCTGTCACAGTCTGCAAATCGGCACCGTTTTAGATAAAGCACGTGTGCATCCATTCGGATAGTCACCTATTCGTGTCAATAAAATGAGAGGAAGCGTAAAAGCTTAAGTCATCACCTCTTCCTCACACACAACATCCTTTTTGAGCTTTTGCCCTCACTCTTGATGTTCCAACCTGCTTCATCTTCGATCCCCATCCCAATCCAGCGACCCAAAACCCCTACTGTAGCCCAGCCTCTCAGCCCTTCAAGTAAGCCAACCCAATCTCCTGCCCCTCTTCTCAAGTCATCAAATGCCCTCGACCTCCTCAGATCCCTGATCTCCCTGACCGATCCAACCCATGCAAGCATCCTGATACCCGAATCCTTAGCAAATCGAATCCAAACCTCTTCCTTTGCCTCTACCTTGTCAGGACTCATCAAAGCCGCAAATGTCGACCCTCCTCCATCCACACGAGCTCTAATCTTCCTCTGCTGAGGCCGGCCCTAACCCATCCAGCTCCATCTCATCCAATACCTTCCCCCACCAACTGCTTTAAGTGCAAGATGGTGCAATTTTTAATTATAAACATCAAATCTTCCAAATTCTAAATACTCATGATGCTACTATATGCTAGATAACATGTATCTCTATGTATCTGATCTATGACTAGCCTTAATCAAAAGTTCTCTCTTGTTATCCTTGATACTGCTGGAGTGCCCAAATATGGGCATAGCGGCACCTAGTCTTTGTTTGATAACACTGTTAAGTCAGAAGAGTGCCATGTGAACTTCGTAGTGCTCAAACATCAACAGCGCCGCGATGCTACAGTTGTAACTTTTGAGGCCACATTCAGTTAGCAAAGCGACATATCGATTCATTAAATAGTGGGTCTATGTTAGGAAGCACCGCTGGGAAGAAAACCTTCAGCACTGCGGTGTTAATTCATTTTATGGGTGCCACAGCGTAAGTATCTCGAGAGCCACAGTGCCAGAATCCATTTTCTGTATTTTTCTATAAATAGTTTGTCTATAATGTTAGTAGGGGAGTTCAGTCACTTAGTAAAATTCAGACTTAAGAGTGCCTCTCTGAAATTTCCTTAGGAGTAACAACTAAAAGAATTCAGGGAGCACTAGATTCACTTCTTTAGAGTATTTGGTCAGTTTTGAGGAAGAAATTCTATAAGTTCAAGGAGTAAAGTGGAGAACATTGAACCATCTAGTGATATCTTTTCTTCTGTACTTTATTTCTTGTATGTTATTAATGAAAATAAGTTTGCTCCATTGTTCATCATGGTTGGCTAATTCCCAAAATTTTGGATTGATGATATAAATTAAATATTGAATACTAATGATTTTTTTTATCTTTAAATTAATGATATGACATTTTTAATATATCAGATCTTCATTTAATGCACATAATGGCCATATCTGTAGTTAATATTATATCTAATATAGATCCTAGGAATAAAAAAGTATGCACAACTAGGTATGTTGGATTGGTATGATGCAAGCATAGGCATAGTGCTTGTTATTAATTAAATTTAAAGAAATGAATTTTCATGAGGGGGTGATTAACAGCATATGCTTTACTTGCTATTCTAAGACTTCATAGGATGACAAACTATGGGAGTTTAGAGTGGTATTGAGAGTGGAATGCATTAAACTTATCCTTTGTCTCTTCGCGCTTAACTTAGCGATCGATGATGCTTATGCTCTGAATAATATCACATTATTAAGATAATCAGTAAGAAACATATTAATTTTATATTTTATCAGTCTAAGATATTTTATTCATATAAGTGTATCCATTACTTTGTTATTAATTTTACTGAAGTGATTAAACCTCCACCAAATCTTATTTTATTGAGTTGAATAATTATTGTAGTTGAAGTGGATAGTACTAATATTTGCAAGTAAATATTCTTCCCCATGGGACTGATACTCTACTCTATCACTATATTATTTAATTCGGCACGTATAATTGTGTATATTAAGTGGAATTTTTATAATTTTGTATATATAAGAAAACCTAAGCATTATTTAGGAATTAATAGAGCCCTAAATCAAACTCATAATTCTTTAGGTTACTCTATCACCCTCATTAGTGGCATGGCTAAGATGGCTTTTATTTTGGATGGATCAATTTTTATACCTTAGTGTCTCACTATAAATCTTAAGAATTTTCCTGAAATAACTTCGAAAGCCCATTTTAAGGGATTCTTCTTTAGATCATAGCAGCATAACCTTTTAAAAATGATTCTCATATCATGAAGATGGTCTTTCCTTTTATGACTCTTAATAACCAAATCATTAATATAACATTCCACCTGTTCCTGTATTAGATTGTCAAAAATTTGGGTCATAGCTTACTGATAAGTTACACTAGCATTCTTAAGTCAAAGGGCATGACTATGTAACAAAAGACCCCTATAGGTTTTCTGAATGCAATGAATTGCTCATCTTTATCAATCATCTTGATTTGGTTATTATCAAACTAACCATCAATGAAGTAGAAAATTACGTGCGTAGAGGCAATGTCTACCACGAGTTTAGGTATGGGTAATTGGAATTCATCTTTGGGACAAGCCTTATTCAAATCCCTATAATCCTACATGAATTTGACCATTTATCTTTCTTACTGGGATGATGCTAGTCAACCAAGAGTAGTATTTTTCTCTCAAATAAAGCCTACATCGATTAGTTTTATAACTTCGATGATAACTTGTTGTTCAATTTCTATGCGCATGCGCCATGGGGCCTATTTTATAGGAATTATGTCAGGTTGAATTTTAAGTTTATGGATTACTACCTCTGGAGATAATCCAGGCATTCATCATAGCTCTGGGTAAAGTAAACCTTAAACTCTAAAAGTAACTTAACCAAGTTATTTACTCATCTTCATTCAATAAAGTACTTACAAATATTGGACATGAATTTTTTTAATTACCAAGGTTAATTTCTTTTTGTTCATCTATCATTAATTTGATTTCTTCTTCAAGTTCAGGGGGTGCATCCTTAACTTGAGAGTCATCCAAATCATTTGATATTTCTAAGTAAAATTCATTAAAAATTTTAACAACCTTTACAAAAAGATAATCAAACTCTATGTTGTTAGTTATGAGTAAGCAATATTCGTCATCATTTAAGGGACCAACAGTACTAAAGCCCAATCTTTCTTTTAATTTTGGCTTATAATATTTTGTATTTCAATGATTTTCAAAAGGTAAGCTTGATGTTTGGTCCAAGTGGATGGAGCCAAACCTTGCTTAATTAAAAATTTAACAAAATAGGAGTATACTAAGGGAGTTCTACCATTTTCATTCATAAAAGGATCATCAATGTTTACATCAGTTTTAACACTTTTACTAGTAGAAAGAATAAACATAGCAGTTTTACAATCATTACTCAAAGCAGATGACACCTTAACTATCAACCTGGTTATACTATCTTGCAATATTGGGTTTACAGCTAAGGCCTTCACATATCCTTTAAGTCTCTCCAAGGCATATGAAATTGAATGATGCCCAGTATTTGCTTGGACCATGTCCTCATCACAATCTTGTTCTAGAGGGATTTCAAATTTTGGCATTTTATTGATATTTTCAGCCTTAAATACACATGATTCATCATCTAAGCAAGATTCTAAATTAGTATTGTAGTTTTTTATTCTTTCACATGTTCTTTTTCATACATTTCACTTCTTTGACTTTATCATTCCCTACCTCTACCTCATGCTTATTGAGCCATTCTACCACCTTACAACACATGAGGAGTAGGATGCCAATGAATATTATTTTTTAGGCAAGAGTATTTTTATCTTTCTTTTCTTTTATTTCTTTTTCATTTTTCTTTTCACGTGTTATTTCATCTTCTTGACATTTGGCCAAATTGAGATCTTTGGAAAAGACTATTTATTTTTTAGGTAAATAATATATGGCATCTTCATAAATCTCCACTTCATGAATTGAGAATGGTCGCAAGTTTCTCTTAATATAATAATCAATGCCACCTTGAATGTATTTAATGTACTGATGTAGGTATAAAGGAACCATTCTATGTTCATGAAGTCAAGGACTACCTAGAAGGGCATTAAAGGATGCTGGAGAGTCCATAATATAAAATTTTGCTTCTATTTTGAGTTCCTTAATTTCTAGTAAAAAAGTGACTAAACCCAAAGTGCTCTCACCCTTCTCGTTGAACCCTTATAGTATCATTTTGTCTAAACTGAGCTTGTGAGAAAATGGGAATACACCCTACATTGCTCCCTAATCGTACTTCATTTGGACATACTTATTTATCTGCCGCATGCTTCACTATGAAAAAAAAAGAAAAAGAAATCTTCTATAAAGTCTTGAAAAGTATTAAAGTGCCAGATAGATATGCATCTAATATTTCAAGACGAGTGCAACTTAGACCATTGAAAATACTTGAATTAAAGAGCCATGATCATCACATAATTATGCAACAATTGCTTCCATTATACTTAAGATGAGTCTTTGCCTAAGTCGGTTCGCTCTCCTCTAATTCGACTGAGTCATTTTTTTAAGGCTTGAGCTCTAAAATTCTTCTCCCAATTGAGCTTCTTAGATTGGAAAAAGAAATTACAATTACATTTTGCCAGCTTGAAAAGATATTTCCTCCTGCTTTTTTTGATATCATGGTGCATTTGACAATTCATTTGGCCACCGAGGCAAGGATTGGAGGTCATGTATATTATCGTTGGATGTATTATATTGAGATGTTAGTAATTATTTCATGTATCATTATTTCTGTTATCATGTGTAATTTTAATAAAAAAATTAATATCATTTATCAAAAAAATATTAGATTTTTGGGGAAGTTAAAGTCATATGTTCGAAATAGAAGTCGTCTAAAGGGATCAATTGCAGAAGGCTATATTGCGGAGGAATGTTTAACATTTTTCTCTTTATATTTTGCTGAGCATGTGGAAACAAGACATAATCAACTTGGAAGAAATGAATTGGATGAGAATATTCTGAATGAAGGACTTAATATCTTTGTAACAAATGGTCGGGCACTTGGAAAGAGAGAGGTCAAGATTTTCAATGATGAGACACTTGTAAAAGCACATCGATATTTTTTTGTTTTTTCAGGAGAAATTTGAGATTCCCCATGGTTGTGATGTATGGGTTCTTCAATCAATTGGGAAGAAATGGAGGAATTGGAAAGCAGACGTTAAATCTAGATATTATGACCCAAAAATATCTATAGAATTACAAGTATGTAATGTGCCAAAAAGGATACTCAAAGATCAATGGAAAAATCTTTTATCCTATTGGAATTTAGAAGTATCAAAGGTATATTATCATAACTTTAAATTTTAAAGTGTTATTCATGTTATATTTTTTTTATTAATTCATATTTGTGTTCAGTGTATAAGTGAACGAAATAAAAAGAGTAGGTCAAAAAAGAGTTTGATGCACATAACTGGAAAAAGGAGTTTCAGTCAAGTGCGTGAAGATCAGGTAAATTTTATATGTATATACGTGTTTGTGTTTGTGTGTGTTATACTTAAATTTTGAAGTCAATTATTCTTTTATTTTAATTAACTTTTATATTATTTATTTAATTGTTTAGGAGAAAAGCATAGGTCACTCACCAACGAGAGTTGAAATGTTTGCAAAGTGTTACACAAAAGAAGGAATTGGTAATAGTATTGAAGCTTATGAAGCTTTGGTAAGTACTGATAATAAACTATTTCATAAATTAATTATGAAGTATAAAAAAAATTATGTGAAAGAGTTAATATTCATTATATATAGGAAAAAATGCAGGAAATAAGAAGTCAAACATCTCAAACAGAAGATATTGGAAGAGATGATATTTTCTCAAAAGTTCTTGGAAATGACAAGGTCGGAAGAGTTCGTATGTATGAATTTTGTGTAACTCCTTATATTGCATGGGGCGAAATCCCAAATCGAAGTAGTGCTTATCGATTAATAGAAGGTTACAAGAAAGCTTTCGAAAAAATGGAAAAACAAGTTCAAGAACAGGGTGAGGTTATTGCTAAAATGAAGTTGGATATGCAAAGTACATAGCAAGCTACTAATAACACCCCATTAAGAGCTACTCAATATTCTCAAAATGGTGATGTACACTCTTTTAATAACTGTACTCTTATTCAAGTAAGCAAACTATTTACTTATGAACTTGTACTACCATATTTTGATCTTTTAAATGTTATAACAAATTTTTGTTAGATCTTATAAACTTTATATATATAGGTTAGAACTAAAGTTGCAGTCAAAAGTGTTCTTGATTCTACAAAAACTGTGGCAATTGGATATATTCAAAGTATGGATTCTACACATAGGGTTTGTAACTATCCATTAGGTCCAAATTGGTGTTCAGTTCATATAAACATTCCTGTGAATTGGGAAGAACACTTGATTAGACCGTACAGTACTTTAACGACAATTGGACAGGCAATTGAAACTTATGTTGCATGGCCTCAAGCTTTAGTAAGTATTTTTCAATTTTAAATTTTTTATTAAATAATTAAATTACTTATATTTGTGTAATTAATTTAATTCAGGTTGTTCATGAAGAAGAGTAATATACAACAAGAAGTATTTCTGAAGAGTCTACTTGGATTTGAACAGTCTTACATATACTATAAATTTAATTTGTATGTCGATAGAATTTGGTTATACGGTTACTCTTTCTTCATTAGCTTTCATCTTCTTTTTTTTTTTTTTTGCTTGTTGGATATTTTATGGAATATTGTTTCTTCTATTTCTTTTTTAACTAGGAAACAAGATTGTTTTAGTAAGATAATATTGAGTTGGTTCTTTTGGTATGCTAATCAAGTGAGTGCTGTTAAGTACCATTTTGTCAATGGAAGTGGAATGGAACTCTTGCTTTTGGATGGTTGAATTTGGTAACCAGAGGAGCATATATTTTCCATTTAAGTTATTTTAGTGTTTTAGATACATTTTTTATGTTTTTGTCCATATTGAGTACTCTTGTTAGCAATACTTTGCAGTTTCCTTATTCATTTTGGTAAGTTATGGTTCTGTTGATAATTAAAATAGGTTTAACTTTAGTTTTTTGCTCACTTTTTGGTTACAATGTTCTATAAGCTCTATTTATTTCCTTAAGGTTGTTACTATTTTCATATTTCTTGTAATTTCTATATTCAATCAATGAAAATGGGATTCAACGATAGTAGATAATTTCTACACTACATGCAACTTCAAACCCTCTAAAAAAGGTGATTTTATTTCACTTATAATATAATGAAAATAAAATCAGCATTTTATGAAGCATTTGTCCTATCTACAAAACCTACAAAAAAAGAGTCCCTAGCAAGTTTTGATTCAGTGTTGTGGCTGTGATTATTTTTTTGGAATTTGATAAGCCTGATGCTTATTTATCTCAAAAGAATTCTATGTGGAAAAATAATAATGACATTCACAGAAGACACATGATTGGCTGGACAGGTTTAAAAAATTCAATGTGCCATCTTACTCTAGTTTCAATATCTGTCAAATTGTGTTTACTTTAAATCATTAATTGTTCTTTAATGGGTTTACATATTTGCATTAATTGAATAAGAATCAAAAGTTCCATCTCATTACCTCAGTGGTTGGGGATTTTTCATCTGATTGTGAATTTCATTCAATCTTCCTAAACATAGAGGGAACTACTGCTTTGTGGTTAGAGTTGTGGCCAAGTTGGGAGTTCCTTTCTTCAACCAGGCTAATTTACCCTATCTTTATCAATATTTGTTGTTCGGTACTCATTATTTTTACAAATTACTGTTCATCTAATTAGGCATCTTAATATCTTCATATGTTGTTCTCATATTTAACTCATGCTCTGTTTCACAGGGAAAAATCTTACTTTTATAAATGGCTGTTCAATTCATGGCATGGATGGATGAAGACCCTTTATTTTCATGTTACCAAATATCAGGTTTTGTGTGCTTGTTGGCTTGTGTACATTTATGGGTTAATGGAATTGCAGAAGTCACTGCACAGAATCTCATAAACTAATGTAAGGCTGAAATTATTAAGAGCAGCTTTTAAAATATTTCATAGTTGTCTGTAATATTTATGCTCTATTTGGGATGTCTCTTATTATTTTATTTTTTAGATTGTAAACATAATTTTTATTTGGCTACTATATTTTGTGTGAAATAGATGGGGATGTTATCAGTAGAATTCAAGTTGGATGGTTGAAGTGGAGGAATGCATCGGGCTTGTTGTGTGATAGAAAAGTCCCCCTTAAACTTAAGGGAAAATTCTATAAGATGGTGGTGAGACCTGCAATGCTTTATGGTGCAGAATGTTGGCCATTAAAAGAGAAGCACAATACTAAGTTATGTGTTGCGGAGATGAGGATGCTTAGGTGGATGAGTGGATTTACTCTTAGAGACAGGATACGAAATGAGCATATACGTGAAAAGGTTGGAGTAGCTCCAGTGGAGGATAAGATTAGAGAGAGTCGCCTTAGATGGTTTGGTCACATAAAACGGCGGCCTTCCGATGACCCAGTTAGGAAAGTAGAGGTATTAGATTTGACTTATGTTAAGAAAGGTAGAGGTAGACCTAAAAAGACTTGGTTAGAAAATATTAGAAATGATCTTTCTCTATTAGATTTAAACGAGAATTTGACTTTGAACCGGACACAATGGAGAAAAAGGATTCATGTTGCCGACCCCACGTAGTGGGACAAAGGCTTGTTATTGTTGTTGTTATTGTTGTACTATATTTTTGCTGCTTTTAAAATATATGATAAAAATAATAAGATATAGTGAAATGATTATGTTCAAAATCTATTTTCCTATTTCTAAAATAGATGTGCTTGTCATATCTCATGACTTAGTTTTTATCTATGGATCTGATGTGGAGATCTTATGCATGTTTCAGGATTTTGTGATTTGGTTTTGTTTTTGACATCCGTCTGTGTTGTGGAAAGCTGCTTTTTCTTTGCCCTGTTTGTAATTATGTGGGAAGGGAGAAGCATATTTGGGTTCACTCCTTAGTAAAATTGAATTTAGGAAGAATTAGAGGAGATGCGGTTCTAGAAGTTACAGTTTGTGGAAGGGCACTGTTTATGGCTCTACTAAGTGACAGTTTGTACTAAATTTAATTTAATGTTCTTTTAATCTAAACTTAGATTACTCATGGAAAAGTTACTCTTTGTTGACAGCAGAAACTGCCCAAATTTCAAAAAACTATTCCCTGAATATATGTTGAGAAGCATAATCAGCTCCGTGCCTTGGAACAGTCCGTTTCAGAGCAACCAACTCAGAATGAACAAACGAATCCCACTCCTTCGACTACATATGAAGCAGCCAAAAGACCAGAAAATGCAATCTAAACTAATTCCATAATCCTCATATTATTGCTGCCTGCAACGAAATGTTTACCTCTACATTAGATAAAATAATACATTTTTGTTTTTTATTAGATTGAGACGCACACTAAAAATGTGATTGAGGTGCTTTTCTGGTAGACTTTGCAGCCCATATATTCTTCATCTGAGTTATGTCTCTGCAAATTCTCTGTTTAAGCTTTGGGGTTGAGTTGACTGTCGGGCAGGTTACCACCACGGTGAAAATAAAATTTGATGAGAGGACAAAGGCCTTTTAGCAAAGAAATATTGATGTGAACAAACTTTGTAAAAAACATTGTACAATTAAAAAATAAATTGTGATTTAACTAAAACAAAATTCCAGCCCTTCGTTTCAGTTAAAAAAATCCCACCCATCGTTTGTGATTTCACCAACCTCCTCTTGTAAGTATATTCAATGAGGGACTTTGCTTGCTTGTTGCATGTTGTGATGATCAGATCTCTTAAAAGCTAAATGAGTTGTTCTTTTGCCTGTCCTGATATGTTTGTGCATCATCTTCTTCCAGAAATTGAACCGGTCTCTATTGCTTATTCTATTTAAACATAATTTGTATATTTGCTTATTTGAATGAATTGAATTCACTTGAAATTTTTTCAATCTTTTTTCGTTTGGCTGATTGCAATTTGTGTATTTACAGTTTAATTTCTGCTGTCATTCTTATTCTTTTTTTTTTCCTTTAAAAATGTGATTTAAACTTTTCTTTTGTTTGTTTGTCTTACTTGTAATATAATGTATTGTTTGTTTGTGTTTCTTCAGTTGATTTTGCCGATTTGGTTAATACTTAGGCACTTGGCAGGATTACATAGAAGACTATTGTACATCAGCATAAATCCTCTAGGCTTTTTATAAATTTAAATTTTATAAAAATATGACTTAACAATATTGTTTTGGCATCTTTACTATCATTTAAATTGCTACGATGTTTTACAATATTATTTTATTTTTTTATGTGAATCCATCATTTTGGCTTTTTATGTTATTCGTCTTATTCTCTTTTTTATTTTCCTATTACTTTTTATGATTGCATTATCAGTTCAAAGCATAGATAATATCTTAGATCCTTAGGAGTATGCAAATGAATTGGCATTTGAAAGAAATATCCAACAAATAAAACAATTGATTTGGATGGCAAAGTCTTTGTTTATGTTTTGTTGGCTATCCTGACACGTTCTCTGGAGCCCTAAAAGCACAGAGTTAAAGTTTGTTATTTCAGCATATGTCTTATTTATCTCAGATTACAAGTTTGGGGATGCAGGACAAGGGCAAGGGCAGTTAAAAATGGGGCTAAGCCAAAGGCTAGAAGTGGAAGGAGAGCTGCCATTTCATAAAAAACCTAGAACCAACTCTTCTTATTTCCTCAGTGCACCAACTCCACCTAGGCCACTGCCCAGGTCCACTCTAATTTAGCTTAACTTAAATCACAGTGAAAACAACTCACATTTTCTTAAAAAATAACTCATTAAACCCTGGGATATGATATGTCAAATGCTTTATATTGGCTCTACTTATTATTAGTAGTTAAATATGCTTCTACTATTGTATTGAAATTTTTTTGTTAGAAATAGTTCATTGTTGTTGAAATTTTTAAATATATGTGGTGGCTTAATTGACATTCCTCTTGCATAAGATATAAGCAATCAATATATTCATATTCATGATTTCATATTCCAAACTGTCTTTTCAGATGCAGGCTGAAGTGGATGCCACTGAAGTTTGGAAGCAGAGATCCCAAGACTTAGTTGATATTGTGTAAAGAAATTGGCCTCATGATAAGGGCTATTTTTTGAGTTTTTGTGTAATATTTTGTGAAGGCATTTATTGTAATAAATTGATGATGTACAAATATGAAGAGTGAAGTAGAACTTCTGTTATATTTAAGGTGAAAAAATTCTTGTAATTTTAGATTTATGAAATGAATTTTTTATTTGAAGAAAAAAACTTTATGTAAGCTCTCATATGTACGTGAGATTTTTAGAAATTTGATTGAAGATTAATTATTTACAATTGAAATATTATGAGTCAGCATAACGAATTGATAATTGAATGTAATTTATATTGGATATAACATATATTGAGGCACATAAGAATGTCATTTTATTAAAATTATTTTATTAGATTTAAGTGTTGGGAAATTATATATCTTAGGACAACATAAATATGCCTTATTATTAAACATGTTCCATCAAATAAATGTGTTAGGAAAGCTTATCTATTATGGCACATAATATTTGTCGTATTTATTCACAAATTTCATCACATGAAGGTGTTAGGAAAGCTTGTCTATTAGGATATTTTATAGGTGTCGTTAAAGAAACTATGCCATCAAAATTATGTCATGAAAGTTATGTTTTTAGGGCACATAAAGATGTCCTAAACCCTATGCCAACAGCCACCTAAGTGACTTTTATTTGGTGCCCTAATACATCATGTGCCCTTACAAATATATGTTATGGCACTTTAAGGAGCCCTAATAGCCATTATTTTATATAGTGTAGGATAATTTAGAATAATTAATATTCTAAACAATTTTGAAATAATATTTAAATAATTTTTAAATAGTCTCTGAAAATTACAATGTATTTAAAAATTAATTTTCTAAAATTATAAGAATATTTTAATTTATTTTAATTAAATATTAATTAAAATATCAAATATTAAAATGTTTGATATTAATTAAAATTTGTTAAACATTTTAACTTAATTTTAATTTTAAAATAAAGAGCTTGAAAAATCAAACAATTTGATATAAAATATAAATTTTTTTGATTAATAATTAATTTTTTAGTGATTTTTTTAAAATTATCTGATTTTAAAATAATTAAAATCAATTAAAATTAATCAATTCTTAATCCGACGACGGTTGAGCCACGTGGCGGCAAACGACTGGCCCGTTCAGTTCGTGGAGGCGGTGGCCAATCATTGACAATGATTATGCCGCTGCGCAATCATTGTCAAATGATTATAACGGCGGTGGGACCCACGTGGTTTCACTAATTCGCGTCAGTGTCTTACCGTGGCCGTCGGATCCTCCGCCATTTCAAACGGATGGCTCTGATCGAGCTGAACAGGGATTCATCTGACTAAGCAGACCGTAGGGTTCGAACTGATCGTTGAATGATAAGATTGCAGCCGTTGATCGGAAAATCAACGGCTGAGATCTTGTGTCGTTCAAACAGACCACGAACTAAGCCCTAGAAATGGTTTTTAAGCTCATTCTCGAGAATCAATTGAAATTTTAAACTTAAACTAAGATTATGAACATAAACGATGTGGAGGTGAATTCAAAGCTTAAAACACACTTAATACAAAGTTATTTAAGCTAGTATATCTTAGGCTAGGGATGAACTTTTCACCTTGTTTTAAGGACGGTTTGAACCGTCTAATGGATGGTTGAATTTGTATATTGTCCACGCAAGTTTTTGCTGAAGGAAGTGCGGTCTGAAATGCCCTCCAACACAAGCTCTAAACCTTGGACGTAAATCAACTTGAGTTCACCAGAAAACCCACCAGCGGTGGCTTTGACTAGCTAGTTTTGGCTCTGGAAATGAAGAGGGATATCTGGGGAGCTCTAAGAGATTGGAGGCTGGGTTTGGAGAGGCTCGAGTAGAGAGAGAAGCTCTAGTTAGAATGAGGCTTGAAATGGGCCTTTTTCCCTATTCAAATGTCCCCAGGTGAATTGGATGGCTGGGATGGCTTTGGCTGCTTCTCCAGATGCTTGACAGTATAGGAATCAAGGACACAAGGACTAGTGAGGTGGAAAGGGGTTTTGGTCCCCACTTGGGCATGGAATGATTAAGAGCCATTAGATCTAGATCTAAGGGCTGGGAGAGGCTCTAGGAATGTTCTAGAGTTCCCTAAATATGCTAGAGAAGTTTAAGAGTGAAGAGATTAGGCTTAAGAGATCATTTAACCATTTTTGACCACTCTAAGACCTTCCTTTTCCTTTTGTTGACTAAGTTGACTAGTCAACAGTCAAGGGGGAGTTTTGAGGTGGCATGGGAAATGGCTTGAGCTAGCTTGGAGGGAGTTTAAGTGTTTATGGATTGGAACTTCAATATATTAAAGGGAACTTGAGGTTGTTTGACCAAGTGTATTGAATTGACTTGGTCAACAAGTTCATGACTTGACTCATGGTGAGTTTGGTAATCTCTCAAAGCATCAAAAAGAATGGATTAAAAGCTTAATGGGATTTGGTTAGATGCATATGGTAGTTTAATCCAAACACATAGGTTTGACCAAAGTTCAAAATGTTGACTTAGTCAACCTATAGTGATATGATTCATGATAGGTCTAGACATTTTTGAGCCATAAATTTGAGATGGGTTGAGGGCTTAAATGGTTTGAAATTGTTAAAAAGGTTAAGATAACCCATTTAAACATTAAGGTGTTATTAGGTCAACCTAGGTTAACTTGGTCAACCAAGTTGACCCATGACTTGAGTTTGGGCTCAATGAATTTAAAATGACATTTTGAGTCTCGTAAAGGTGTTCTCAGGGGTCAAATAAGTCATTTGGGTCAAATCACCTATTTGAGCCCTTAATGGATCTTTAGGTCAACCAGGTTGACCCAGGGTCTGAGTCTGGGTCCAAAAGATTTGGTTTAACATTTGAAACTTGCTGGAAGTGGTCTCAAGCAATCTAGAGGTCATTTGGTTTAAAATGTGTATTTAAACCCTCAAGGGGTAATTTGGTCAAAGCTGGTTGACCTGGTCAATCAAGCTTGACCAGGGTCTGGGCTTGAGTCCATTGCACTCCTAATGATGATTAGGATGCATTGGAAGAAGTTTTGGAGTTTGATTTGAAAATGGCATGTTGAAGTTTAGAGAAAACTCCAAAGTTGCCCTTAAGGGGCATTTTGGTCATTTTGACCCCAAGTCAACTGGGGGTCAAAGTGAATCCAACAAAATACAGTTTAATACTCAATATAACATAATCAAGGGTCTGGAAGTGATTGGAGGCTTTGGAGAAAGCTCCATGATCAAAATTGACTGTGTGGTAGGTATAGTTGCATATGCTGTAAATATTTGCATGTTTTACAGTCTTTGGATTTTAATTCAGTTTCTGGGGTTAGAGACCTTAAAATGGGCTCAAATTTTGAGGGTTGCCTCTAGAGATATGTCCCATCAATATGCAATTGATAGACTCTAAATCAGAGGTCATTTGACTATGTTTTAAAGTTTCTAAAATATCCTTGAAAAAGGCTTTCAGGACAGAGCCTTTGACCTTTGGATTTTGGATTAAATTTTTGGATTTGATCTAGATTTTGAATCTGGATGATTGGATTTGAATTATCCAAATTATTTATAATCATTTGGAGATCATAAGTGATAGGATAGGGTTGAAGCTTGATCAGAGACAAGATCAAGGTTTGAATTAGAATTTAGATTTTGAACTGGACTGAAGTCTGGATTTTGATTGAGGTTTGAATTGATTTGAAGTTGAATAGGTTTGAAATCTGGATGGATTTGAGATCTGGACTAACCTAGATCTAGATTAAACTAAGATCTAGATTGATCAGAAGCTGGGATTTACTTGAGATCTGAATTAATTTGAATCTTGAATGAATTGATTTAAGGTCTGGGTTGATATGAAGTTTGAATAGATCTGAAGTCATGATTGACTTGAATCTGGATTGATCTATGATCTACATTGATCCTACGGTCTAAATTGATTTAGATAGGTAGATTTAGGACCTAGGTAGATCTAGGACCTGGGTAGATCTAGGATCTGGGTAGATCTAGGACATGGGTAGATCTAGAACCTGGGTAAATCTTAAGGTTTGAAATCTAGGAGAATCCTAGAGTCTAGAAGTGTTAAGGTCTAGGGTCTAGATAGATCTTAGGATTTGAACTAGTTTGGAAGCTAGACTGATATAGGGTCAAGATCAATCTGAAACTTGGATATAATAACCTCATATAAAAATGAGGTCAACAATACCTAAAGGATCCATTGCCTGTTCTAAGGTGGAGATCAATGTTAAAGAGGTGAAAGCAGAAAATCAAAGTCCAAAAGCAATTCAAAAGTTGAGAAAAGAAAAATTCAAAAATTAAAAGAGACAAAATTCCAGTAGCGAAGACGACGTCGAGCGTGTGGTCTTTAGGCCTCCAAACAATTTACCTCAAGAGTGAGAGGATGGCCCAAAGAGCATGTGGTCGAGGCTGCTCTTTAGTTGAAAAAAGAAATCCCTCAATATACATTGAACATGAATCAAGTTTTGATTAAGAATCAAGAAAAAGGGTTTCTAGAATTGTTTTTGATTATATAAAAATTAATCATCCTCCGAAGTTTGATCTCACCTTAGAATCAGATAGTGATCAGGAGGGTACCAAATCAAATATTCAAAGTGACGAGCCTAAATTGAGTCTATATGAAAAGCTTAATAGTGCAGTTGAATCCTTAACCTTAACCCCACTATCTGCTGATAGGGTCTCAGGGTTAGTAATTAAGGATGCCCCTGACTTAGATAGAGAAGTAAGGAAAGTCCAGAAGTTCTTACCTAGCTTTTCCTCTTCAAGAAATGAAGATGATGTAATCCTTGAAGAGGCAAATTTTTATGAATTAATGGAATTACCTTTTGGCTACTTTCCTATTGGTGTCAAAGCTCTTATCTCTAAAGGTTTTTCTCCGAGTCGATAGACTAAGGATCAAGTTAGATACCACGAAAGTACCTAAAATTCAAAATTTAATAAGAATTAGACAAGTGGTGTCGACTTTGGTAATGTTAGTTCATTTGACGATGATGAATTTTGTTTAATGATAACTAATCATCCTGAATCTAAAAATGTCACTACTGAAGTCATCGATTCACTCGATAGACTTTGTTTGGAGACTTTAGACGTCCGACGAACTTCAGGTTCGGGATGCACCCCCTGAATTCAGAGAAGAAATTTAGTCAACAGTTGATGAACTTAAAGAAATTAACATTGAAACAGAGGACGACCCTCGCCCCACCTTCATAAGTTCTTTATTGAGTAAGGATGAGTTTAGGGATCTGATTCAACTTCTATCCGAGTTTCAGGATTGATTCGCTTGGATATACGATGAAATGTCAGGTTTGTCCACTGACTTAGCAGTCCATAAACTTGGAATTCAGCATGATGTCATTCCTATCAAGCAAGCTCCACGACGCATTCGTTTGGAGATCGAACAACAAGTCATTTTTGAAGTCAAGAAGTTGGCCGAAGCTAGATTTATCCGAGAGAAACAATATCCCTCTTGGGTAGCTAGCGCCGTGCTGGTTTGAAAGAAGAACAGTCAAATTCGAGTCTGTGTTGACGATAAAGAAGACCCTACAAGATGAGCATGTCCCAAGGACGAATTTTCTTTATAAATCCCAGAACTCATGGTGGGCATTGCTTCTTTGCATGTTGTTTTCTCCTTTATAGATGGCTCGTCGGGCTATAACCAAATCAAGATGACCCTACAAGATGAGAGAAACACTGCATTCAAAAGTCTTATAGAGATCTTTTGTTATAAACTGATGCCCTTTTGGTCTTAAAAATACTGGTGCAACCTACCAACGGGCCATAACTCATATCTTTGACGACTTAATCCACAATCAAGTTGAGTGCTACATTGACGATTTAGTTGTCAAGAGTAGAGTGAAAGATACTCATCTTTATGACTTGAGAATTATCTTTGAGCGGTTGCATCGCTATGACCTTAAGATGAATCCCTTGAAGTGCGTTTTCGGCATCACCTCAGGAAAATTCCTAGTTTTCGTAGTCAGGTACCACAGAATTAAAATTGATCCTGACAAAATCGAAGATATCTTAAATATGCCGCCTCCTAAAAGCCTTACTCAACTGAGGTCTCTTCAAGGCAGGCTGACGTATATAAGAAGATTCATTTCTAATATTTTTGGAAGATGTCAACCGTTCTCTGTTATGGCTAAAAAGGACGTCAAATTTATTTGGGACGAGAAATGTCAATCTGCTTTTGAAAATATCAAATAATATCTGACAAATTCGCGAGTTTTTGGCATCCCCTATTCCAGGGAGACCTTTAATCCTTTATACTACAGCACTTGATGCGTCTCTCGGGGCACTTCTAGCTCAAGTTAATGACAATGGGAAAGAGAATGCTCTCTACTACCTAAGTCGGAGACTCCTTCCAACGAAAATCCAGTATCCTGCAATCAAAAAGTATTATCTTGCCTTAATCTTTGCAAGGCAAAAACTAACGCATTACATGCTTTCTCATCAAGTTAGTTTGATTTTCAGTGTCAATCCCATGCAATATCTTATGACTCGGCCTACGTTGTTAGGACTTCAAGATCATTGGTCTATGATATTGCTTCAATTTGAAATTATTTTCATTCCCCTACGTGCTGTGAAAGGATAGGTTGTCGCCGACTTCCTTGCGGCACACCCGATGCCGGTAGAATCTTCTCTAAATGATGATTTACCTGATGAGCAAATCATGAGTTTCGAGGAATCCAATACTCAAACCTGAAAAATATATTTTGATGGTGCAACATCCTCTCAATGGGGCAATATACCTCAACCTACCATTCCTGGGAAAGTCGGAGTTGGCCTGATTTTTATAACACTAGATATGGGAAAGATGCACTTTTCCTACCTCTTATCAGAGCCTTGCATGAATAATGAGACTGAGTACAAAGCTCTGATAACTGGTCTGGAACTTGCAATCTTGATGAAGATTAAAGAGATTAAAATATATGGTGACTCTCAACTAATAATCAACTAGATTGTAGGGACCTATAAGGTTTTAAATTCTAAACTCCTGAAATACTACTAGTACGCAATGCACTTACTCGAGCAAATTCCAATTGTAACTATGTATAGGGTTCCCTGTGGAAGCAATTCTTTGGCGGATATCCTAGCAAAGCTCGCAAAGGAATTTGCCTGTCCAGAAGAAGACTCCATCCTTATAGAAGTTCTGGGTCATCAAGTCTTGTCTTCTATAAATTTGGAGCACCTCAACAAACAAACTTTATAGGTCCTTTCTACCTGTTTAGCAGTCGATGAAGAAGATGATTGGAGATAACCTTTGATCAAATACCTTCAAGAAGGCAAGCTTCCCCACAACAGTTCACTTGCCAAATAAATCAAGAAACATACCCTATCATATGCACTAGTCAATGATATGTTGTCCCGTCGATCGTTCGATCAGATGTGGCTTGATTGTTTAGATAAATGAAAGACCCTAAAGATTGTTAACGAAGTCTATGCTGGACTATGCGGTGCTCATCAATAAGGTTCGAAGATGAAAATAAAAATCAAAAGATTTGGTTACTCCTGGACTACGATGATTAATGATTACATGAAAATTACAAAATATTGTCATCAGTGTCAGGTTCATGGTGTTATTTTATATCAACCGCCTGACGTATTGCACCCCATGATAGCCTCGTGGCCCTTCGAAAGTTAGGGCATGGATATCATTAGGCCGATTGACCCTCCTTATTCTAGGGGTTATCGCTTCATTTTAGCAGCGAGTGATTACTTTTTAAAGTGGGCAGAAGCAGTCCCATTGAGAAATATAGCATCACATCATATAATAAAATTCTTTTGTGACCATATCGTATATCGATTCGGCATACCCCACAGAATCATATATGATAATGGATCTACTTTCAAGTCTATGAAAATCAATAACTTTATAAGTTGTCATGATATTGATTAGAGATACTCAACAATCTATTACCCACGTGCTAATGGATTGGCTGAAGCCTTTAATAAAACCTTGGTTCAAACCATCAAAAAGATCCTGGATGACAACAACTGCCAGTGAGATGAGATGTTGGTGGAAGCTTTGTGGGCCTACCGGTCGCTTATCAAATCCTGACCCAATCCACACTATTTGCACTAGTGTATGGGTCTAAGGCTATACTCTCTCTGGAAATTCAAATTCCTTCGCTCAGAACTGCAATCCAGAACCAGATCAAAATAGAGCAGAATGTGCAACTTCGACTAGAAGAGCTCGATGGTCTTAAAGAACATCGTCTCCAAGCCCAGCAAAATTTAGAACTCTATAAAGCCCGAATGGTTCAAGCTCATGATAAGTTAGTGCGACCTAAAACTTTTCGAGTGTGCAACTTGGTCTTGGTTCTTAGAAGGCCTATCTTAGCTCCCTAAAAGATCGGTAAAAAATTTGAACCAACTTAGGAAGGACCCTTCGTAGTAGAAGCAGTCTACGAAGGAGGCTCATATCAGCTAGTGGATTATAAAGGAAATAACCCAATGCTACCTGTAAACGGGCGATTCCTTAAGAGATACTATGTTTGATGTAGCTCAAATTTTGAATCAATAAAATTTTTAAATTTTGAATCAAATTGACTCAATTTTGTTTAAGTTTTCAGATTCTAGAATCCTATTTATCTTTTTTTAAGGTTAGATGTGAGTCATCGCACGTTCTTCCCTTAGGATTAGATCTTTTTAGTGGTGGAGTACGCCCCTTTGTGGCACCATCCTAAAATTTAAATCTTAATCTTGATCTTATGTGGAGCAAGCTTCCTCCTAATATGATCACTCACTAGTGATGGATAACGTCCTCTACGGCACCATCCTAGCTTCAAATTTTAAATTCAAACCCGATCCTCTATGTGGAGCAAGTTTCCTCCACCCATGATCATTTCAAACCCGATCCTCTACGTGGAGCAAGTTTCCTGCACCCATGATCATTCCAGACTCGATCCTCTACGTAGAGCAAGTTTTCTTCATTCACGATCATTTTAGACCCGATCTTTTATGAGATCATCTAGTCCTCTTTTCCTTAAGATTAGATGTGAGTCATCGTGCTTTCTTTCCTTAGGATTAGATCCACTAGTGATGGAATACACCCGTTGTGGCACCATCCTAGTTTTAAATTTCAAAAGCAATTCTCTGTGGTTAGGTGTGAGTCCCAGTGATTCCTTCCCACATGATCATCCAGGCTTTCTTTTTCTTAAGGACAAATGTGAGTCAACGTGCTCTCTCTCCTTAGGATTAGACATTCTAGTGATGGAGTACGCCCTCTGTGGCACCATCCTAATTTTCAAAATCTAGATCTCACCTTCTGTGGAAAGTAATGTTTCCTTCCCATAGGATCCTTCAACCTTCTTTTTATTAAGGACAGATGTGAGTAATCATGCTCTCTCTCCTTAGGATTAGACATTCTAGTGATGGAGTATACCCTCTGTGGCACCATCCTAGTTTCAAAAT